>CAUYQU010094294.1:0-48877 GCA_963574635.1 Cheracebus regulus | reverse complement strand
ATCCTATCAGATCTATCCTTTCAGATAACCCTGACTAATACACTTGCCATCTCATATTTATATTTGCTAGCTCATCAGATCCCAGCACTTTGGGAGGCCAAGGCAGGTGGATCACTTGAGGTCAGAAGTTCAAGACCAGCCTGGCCAACATGGTAAAACCTTTGAATCTTATAGTGTGTTAACTCTGGAAATCAGATTCTCTCCTTCTTCAGGGTTTGCTTTTAAAAATTTGTTGTAGGCTCTTTGGCTGTTATGAACAGGCAGTCAGAGGCTAGGTGCCTGCCCAGGCCCCACAGTGAGGTGTTGGTTTAGCCAAGCTATCCCCAGAGCCCCTAACGGCTCCCTGAAATATATGCTTCTGACCTCTTTGTCTGCCTCTCTTTTCTCTCTGTCCCAATTCTCCTCATCTCCAGATCCCCAGACCAGCCTGGGTCAGCACATTCCTGCAGTCTGGAGAGGAGGTGGCAGTGGTTTGTCAGCTATGTTGCTGACACCACTTTCAGCTTGAACTACTTTAAACAAGTCTGGTATTCAAGTCCAAACACTCAACAAACCCCCAACTACACCCCTGTGTCCCAGACCCTCACTCACATTCTACTGGTAGAGGTTCACTGGAGTAACCTTAGTGGAGGACATTCGTAGAACATTTATCAAAAACCAAATGCATGTGGATTTGACTCAGCAATTTAAATTCTACTAGTAAGTCATTTCCACGCCTAGGAATATTTATATATTCAAGGATGTCCACATCATGTGTAAAAATGTAATAGCAAAAATTTGAGATAATCTGATGTCTATTCATAGGAGGTTAATTACATAAATAGTGGCACATCTCTGGCAGTCATTAAAAAATAATAAGCGTGGGTTCTATGCACTGGCTCAGGAGGCTGTCCATCATATTTTTCAGTTAAAAAGTTTGATGAAAAATAAGAACAGTCTGCTGTTGCTTTGCATAAAATTTCTGATCACTTTGTACGTGCACAGGTAAATATCTTGGCAGATGAGCACTTGTAGTAGGAGACCCTTGAGGAAATCCTTAATGCCTCTGATACCCTCTGATAACGTGGACTATCTGAGGCTGTTTGTGCTCCAGATCACCTTCCCTCTCGCTGCTCAAGGCCATTGCCCCAGAATTCCTCTGCTCTCTTTCCTGCATCGTCCATAGGGTCGTCACCATCATGTGCCAACATCACATTATCTCTCCACGCCCAACAAATAAAACAACCCAAAATCAAAACCAGAACGAACCCTCCCCTGCCACCTTTGCTTTCCTCTACATTAAAGCACCATACTTGCTATCGCTAATTGTTCTCTTCTTATTTTCTCTTCATTTCACTCTACTGGGATTTCAGCCCTCTCACTCCACCAAAACCACTCTCATTAAGGTCACCAATGATCTCCTCATTGATAAAGCCAATAGTCAACTTCCAGCGACTCTTGATCTGCAGTCATTTGGTAAGTGGCTTACTCCTCTCTGAAACCCTCTCTCCCCTTGGCTCCTGGGATCTCCTCATCTCCTGGTTTTCCTCCTATCTCCCTGGCTGCTCCTCCTCTATTTCCTTTGCTAATTCCTTCTTGGCTCCTTGACCAGTAAGCCTTGAGCTGACCCTGGGCTCTGTCCTTGGTCTTCTTCTTATCCTTCTTCACTCCTTTGGACGTTTACATGTCATTCTTATGTGGATGGCTCTCCACTTTACATCTCAGTCTGACATCTTCCAGAACTCCAGGCTCATGCATCCTGCTGCCTACTCACCATTTCTCCCTCAACTCAATTAAAGCGACTCAGGCCAAAAACCTGGAGCTGCAGTGGACCCATCTTGCTCTCATACCACGTCACATCTATCAGCAAAGCTACTGTCCTTTTTCAAAACATTTCCAGAACTGACCACTTCTCCCCACCTCCACAGCCACCTTCCTGGTCCCCCACACCAGTCTCTGTCACCTCTCTCCTGGATTATTGCAGTGGCTTCCTAACTGCTCTCCCCACTGCCTCTGTCTCCCCTAAGCGTCTCTTCCTTACAGAGCAGCAGAGTGATCTCGTGTTGTCCTATTTGATTTGTCAGATCCTATCTGTCCTCTGCTAGTTCTCATTAGGTCAGAGAAAAATTCAGAGTCCTTACAATGGACCATCTGGCCCTACAGGAACTCAGCCCCCTGCACAACCACCTGGTTGACCTTGATCCTGCTACTCTCCCCCTGCTCTCTTTGCTGTGGCCGCACTGAACTCATGCTTTTCCTTGAACATCCCGGGTCTCTCCTGCCCAAGGGGCTCTGTACTTGCTACTCCTCTGTCTGGGGTCCCACTCCACAGACACCTTCAAGGTTTGCCCACTAGTCCTTAGTCTTTGTTCAAAAGTCCTCAAGGAAGCCCCTCACAACACTTTTATTTAAAATAGCACCTCCCCAGCCTCTCTAGCTATTCCTTCCCTCCCTCCCTACCTAGCACCTTCTATGTCATTCACTTATTTTTTTATTGTAAATTTAATGGCTTACAGATAATTCAGTAATTTGGTCTGTTTTATTCTCTGATTTACCCAGAACACCCAACTCCATTCCTGGAACAGAGCAGATGCCCAATTAGTATTTGTTGAATGTTTAAAGGAACAAAGGCAACTGTTTTCCCTTCTCAGACAGGATGACAGGATGACTAAGCTATGAATAACATAGATTGTTCTCGTACAAAGTTCTGCAGAACCATGAGTCCCTGGAGGAAAGATCACATATCTGCAGAGACAGAAGAGAAGATAACTGGTGTCTGGGTACTTTCAGAATGTACTTGCTGTAGAAATTGCGTCTGCCTCTTTTCAATGTTTTCATTGAAAATCTCAACGTAAATCACAAACACAGAGAGATTCTACAAATATAATGAGTTTAATTGGGAGGGAGCACTGCAGTGTGGAATATGTGTGGCATTATAAACTATGGGCCTATTCAGAGAAGCAAAAGGTAAAAGGAGCTTTTAAAAGTAAAATGAAGAGGGTTACATAAGTTGTTTTGAAACAATTATCTTTGGTTATGAGTCTTAATAACAAGAGCAGCCCAGGCAGTTGCTGAGCAGATGTCCTGGCAGAAGTATTGTTTGTGCAAGGTTGCAGTCACCTTTGTGCGAGGTTCTGATTTTTACCATCTTTTGTGATTGTTTTTTGTTATCAGGCAATTGTGCATGAGGACCCCTCTGTTCATGGCTTTTCCCAGTTCCATTTAGGGTTTGACCAAGTGACTTCATTTTGATTCTGACAACTTTTGCAAATAGAAAGTTTTTAATGGTGTCTTAAAAGAGATAAGACAGGTGTTACCAAATATTAACAATGGTTATGAGTTCTGCCCTGAAGAAGTCTGAAAAAGGAACAGAACCCATCCCTCCCCATCTGGATCTTCCCTGCCCTCCCCATCTTGATCTTCCCTGAGATGGGGACGCAGAAGGATTCTCATTCTTGCAAACCAAGGCTCAGCTGAAGGCTCAGCTGAAGGAAGGCTGAAGGGGAGCTTAGCCTTCCTCAGTAACCACAAGACCCAGTGATCTGTGTAAATTCTGGGGAAGTAGACTGGTCAGAAAATTGATAGGTAGCCCTCATCTTTTATGATAAGGGCCAGGGCAGCATTTCCCATGGGATCAGGGACAAAGAAACCTTTTGAGTGGATTGCCATTGTGTGCCCAGAAATTTCCTACTCATGATTTTTAAAAAATGGGCCAGGTGTGATGTTTCACACCTGTAATCCCAGCACTTTGAGAGGCCGAAGTGGGTGGATCACCTGAGGTCAGGAGTTTGAGACCAGCCTGGCCAACATGGTGAAACCCCATTTTTACTTAAAATATGAAAATTAGCTGGGTGTGGTAGTGGGAGCCTGTAATCCCAGCTACTTGGGAGGCTGAGGCAAGAGAATCACTTGAACCCGGATATCAGATGTTGCAGTGAAATGAGATCACACACTCCAGCCTGTGAGAAAAGAGCAAAACTGTCTCAAAAAAAATAAAATAAATAAAAGATCCAAGTCCTTTTGTGGGCTGAGCAGGCAGGGAGACAGCCCTAACCTAAGCAGTTTCTAAAACATCCCCAAATTTTAATAGCCAGTGTCTTGAGGGAGTGGGAGTGGAAAGATTATTAGGAAAAGGTTTAAAATTTTACATTTTCTCCTCTGTGGCTGTTGGCATTGTTTTACCTTTGTATTGTATGTGTGTGTGTGTGTATTATTTATATTTTGGCACTGTTTTACCTTTGCACTGTATGTGTGCATGCACATTTGTACTGTATGTGTGCATATGTGTGTGTGCATATACATGCATGTGGATATACATGTGTCCACATCTATGTATGTGCATGTGTGTGCACATGTGCTCATATATGCATATGCATTAGACACATGCAGGCATGCATATGTGTGCATGTATGTGTGTATGTGTGCACATGTGTATACATGTATGTGCACACATGCACATAAATATGTGTGTAAAATATTAACATGTGTATGCACATAAATGTGTGTGCATATATGTGTGTATATATTAGCATGTGTGTGCATATATGTGTGTTCATGTGTATATATTGTGTGTGCATATATGTGTGTGCATGTGTGCCTGTGTGTGTATATTGTGTGTGCATATGTGTGCATGTGTGCATATTTATATTTGTATGTGTGTGCCTACATGTGTGTTTATGTGTGTGCATGCATGTGCATATATGTGTGCATGTGTTTGCATGCATTTGTGCATATGTATATATAAAACATGTGTGCACATTTGTGCAATTGTATGCATAAATGTGTATATATGTATGTGTGCATAAATGTGTGTATATATGTGTATATGTGTGTGCATATGCATGTGTACCTATATGTGCATGCATGTGCATAATTGTGTGCATGTGTGTAAATATTGTGTATGCATATATGTGTTTGCATAAATGTGTGTGCATATGTGTATATATTAGCATGTGTGTGCATATGTGTATGTGCGTATATGTGTGTATATTAACGTGTGTGTATCCTAGCTTCCAAAGTGAGGTTTATTTACAGTAAAAAGGGATGCTACAGTTTACTAAAGGATTTGCCAAAGCCTTCTTTGAAGTACTGTGCTCTCCAGGGACTAGCAGGAAAGCTTTTGATTTATAAACCCTTCCTTTGCATGCTCTGAAGCAACCCTTAAACACATGGTCGACTTCCATTTCAAGTTCTGTTCATTTCAGTTCAAGCCACATACTCCCAAGTTGCAGCATGGAGCACTGTGCTTGGCACAGTGGGGGAACAAAGATGAAGACTTGTGTTCAAAGAGTAACTGGCACTGTCAACTTTCTCACAGAGGAGACCTCTAAAAACCTCTTCAGAAACTATTGCCAGGTACAATTTAGTGAGAACTCTCAGTATCATTAATAAATTCCAAGAGGATTGCCGATGTGCTCTGGTCTCCGGTGCCTCTGGTCTCCCAGGTTGATGGGGCCTCCAGAAGGCTCTGCTGTAGTCAGAAGGGAGGTGAGAGAATGATGGTGAAGGAGGAACAGCTAGTTTGTGCTCGTGATCATCACATCATGGTGCGGAACCCACGGAAGGAGCCCTGTAGCACAGCGAGGGAGAGGTTTTGAAACCATGGTAAAGATGCTATAGGCAACTTGAAAAAGCAAGTCCAGGCTATGCCTGTGGGAGGCAAGGAGGGAGCAGGAGGCCTTTTCGAGTTATCTATGTCCCCAGCCAGCCTGGAAGTTTACTTTCCTTGCAAGCGCCTTCATACCTTGGCCATCAGCAGCCTGCTTGTGCTGCCGACATCAGGTGAGGAGGCAACGTGGGACAGATTGCAGTTATCCCTGACTTTTTTTTTTTTGAGATAGAGTTTCACTCTTATTGCCCAGGCTGGAATGCAGTATCATTATCTCAGCTCACTGCAACCTCCACCTCGTGGGTTCAAGCAATTCTCCTGCCTTAGCCTCCCAGGTAGCTGGGATTACAGGCATGTGCCACCACACTCAGCTCATTTTTTGTATTTTTAATAGAGATAGGGTTTCACCATGTTGTTCAGGCTGATCTCAAACTCTTGACTTCAGGTGATCCACCTGCAGCCTCCCGAAGTGCTAGGATTACAGATATGAGCCACTACACCTAGCCCTAAATTATTTTATTGTTCCTACCTGAAATGAGTTTCTCTATTGATAAAATCTTTTAAAACAAGTATGTATTTCTTTTGAATAAAGAAAAGATAAAATAAATGCTTTAAAAAACAATGGGAGAGTGCAGAAACCACCCCATTGAGTCTTTGTGAGGATTAAATGAGGTGATACAATGCAGAGGGCACAGTGCCTGCAAGTGAGGAGAGAGGCCAGGGAGCCACCAAAGCCTCGTTGCTGCTGTGGCTGTGTGCTTGTGGTTGTTACTGTTGGATATTGAAGGGCTGAGTAGCATTGTTGTGGTGGGACTTTGACAGGTAGTTTTGCTTTTCCACGTCGTGGCTGAGTCATCAATAAAATCAGAACACGCCCTTCCAAGCCTGAAAGCAGGATGATGGATTGGAAGACCTCCTAATGCCATTTCCAATGTCTGAAATCTCTGTTTTTGTGGCTATACTGGGTTTGGTGACCTTTAATCTTAATGCAAAGGAGGGGCAGGGTCGATAAGAAGTGTTCCATCTATTTCTGCATAATTCAGTACCTACATTCACTCAGGCATTCGAGAAGCACCTATGCAACTTTCTCCTTCTTCCCATTGTATTGATAAGGAAACTGAGGCTTCTCATCCTTGTTGTATTACACAGCCTTAATTCCTTTCTGTGCAGGCAGTGGGCTCTCTGCTTGCATTGACTTCAATATCAAGAGCTCAAGGAGTTGCATGGGAAATCAGGATTTCGGTAGCTTGAAACAAATGGCTCCCTTGAATGGGTCATGTCTTCCTGGGTCATTGCCAGCAAATCAATATTTGACTGTGCCACCCAGGGCGGTGCTCACCTCACCAACTCTCGCCACCTAAGAAGTTACAGAGAAGATCGATAATCTGACAAAATCTAAATAAAAGTGTCTCAAATAAACCAGAGGGGAAGAGATGTGTAGGCGGCTCTCAGGGAGTCCATAAATCTGGGCTGATAAATTACCTGGGCACGTGCCTCTGCCACCAGCATCCTGGCTCAGGACAGGAGCAGTGTAATTACCTCTCTGGCAGTAGTTATCTGGAGTGAGCCAATCCATTTTTCTTTTTTATTACCATTGAATTTCAGGAAAGTGTCCTCTGCAGGCCCCTTTTATCTAAATGTTGGATTTATTTGACGACTCTACTAGGTCTGGTGACAAGGGCCAGAGCGTGCCCTGCAGTAAGGAGGACTCGGTCCCTGAACCTGCCACGCAAAGGACTCTCTCAGAGGGCATGATGGGTGGGTTGCTAGACAGCCAGCCATTCATAACCATCATCCCCATCAGTGGTGCCATTAATTTTCCTTCTTTCCCTGTTTCCCTGCTCAGCAAACTGTCTGGGCCTAACTCAAACCAGTGGGAATAGGGTGAGAATAATTCAGGATTATAGGGAAGATTTCTCTGCTGAGATGGGTAGGAAAAGGGGCAGCTGGCTGGAAGGGCTATTTCCCTGCCTCCAGCCCTAAACTCTTCCTCTCTGCATTTTCTGTTGCAGTCAGAGCCCCAGTGGGAACTGGCTTCCATCAGCAAAGTCACAGATTCCAGGATGTCCTTTTCTAAGCAAATTGCCCCAGCTCCCCTGACACTCTAGGACACAGATTTCTTCCATATTTTATTTATTGTTGCTAATATGTAGGCCTCATTACTTTTACAAAATATAGATCAATTCCATGTCCTCATTCCACCCAGGAGGAAGGAAGAACAAGAAGACATGAAAAGTAGAACGCTTCCCTTTAATGGCACAACCTGTATAGTGCACACACAATTACTTGCATGCCGTTGGTAGGAAATGGTCACATGGATGCACCTTGCTGCAGGGCACACTGGGAAGTGTAGTTTTTATTTTATGCAGTTTAAAACTCAGGATCCATAATGAAAGGAAGAAGTGGAGAATATATGGGGGTGGGGTAGATGGGAAATGGCTGGCTGACCAAGTATGGGGTACATATAACAAGTGTTGTGGAGATTTGAGGTGAGGCTGGCAGTGGAGTGGGAAAAGAGATATGTCCATTCTGTCTTTTTTTAACTCTCCTGACTTCCTGGAGACTCCATTCTTTTCTTTTGACCTTTCTCAACCTTGACACAGGTATGTGGCTTTTTTTCTTATGTTAATTTAGATTTTCCAAAGTGCCTCCTAGGTCATCTAAAGCTCTGGGATTCACCAGACTAAGTGAGACCACATGAAAGTTTAGAGAAGTTAGTTGTCGGGATCCACCTTGTGCTGGACACTGTGCTGGGTGCTGAGAATACAGCAGAGGGTGGGAAACAGATGCTCCTTTCCCCTCCTGGAATGGGGACTACAGCATGAGAAAAATCACACAAACACACATCGAGTTATAGCTATGACTTCTTCTGGCTGAGATGGAATGACAGGGACTGGATTTATCATTCTGCCAGAAATAACTAAAAAACTGGGAAAAATACATATAAAAGAATGTTTTTTAAACATTAGGCACCAAGCAAAGAGGGCACAGTGATCCCTGAAAGACGGGAAAGGAAAAGGTTTGTAGATCTGAACAAGTTTTTATTTCTCCTTTGTTTTTGAAAGGCATTCTTGTAGAGTTTAGAATTTTAGAGCATTTAAAAATGTTTATCCACTGCGTTCACGCTTGAATGATTTCTGAGGGGAAATCTGCTCTCATCCATATATTTGTTCCTCTGTGAATAATGTGTCTTTTTTCCCTTTGGCTGCTTTTAAGACTTTTTTTTTTTAATCACTGCCTTTGAGTCCTTTGATTATGATGCGAGGTATTAGGGTTCCCTAGAGGGACAGAACTAGTCGGATAAATGCATATATGAAGGAGAGTTTATTAAGGAGAATTGACTCACATGATCACAAGGTGAGTTCCCACAATAGGCCATCTGCAAGCTGAGGAGCAAGGAAGTCAGTCCGACTTCCAAAACTCAAGAGTAGGGAAGCCGACAGTGCAGCCTTCAGTATGTGGTCAAAGATGCAAGAGTCCCAGAGCTGAAGAACTCGGAGTCTGATGTTTGCGGGCAGGAAGCATCCAGCACGGGAGAAAGGTGGAGGCCAGGAGACTCAGCCAGTCTAGTCTTTTCACGTTCTTCTGCCTGCTCTTATTCCGGCTGTGAGGGCAGCCGATTAGATGGTGCCCACCCAGATTGAAGGTGGATTTGCCTTTCCCAGTCCACTGACTCAAAATGTTAATCTCCTTTGGCAACACCCTCACAGATACACCCAGGATCAATACTTTGCATCCTTCAGTCCCATCAAGTTGAACTCAATATTAAATATCACGTGTGACTTGGTGTTTTTGTCTTTCTTGGGTTTTTTTTCTTGGGATTTGTTGTATTTCTTGGACTTGTGTGGGTTCATACTTTTTATCAAAATTGGAAAATTTGTCTTTGCAAAGTTTTTTTTCCTGTTTTGAAAACATTAATTACTAGCAGATCGATACCACAAGAAATATTTAATGAAATCTTTCAGGCAGAAGAAAAATGAAGCAGAGTAAAAATATGGTTCTCACAAGGGAATAAAGTGCACTGGAAATAATAATTACACAGGCTAATATAACATTTTCTTTTATTATTTAAATCTCTTTAAAAGGTCATTGATTATTTGAAGATGAATAACAACAGTGTAGTGTTGGGTTTGCAACATATGTAAAATGAATGACATCAGTAACATAAAGGCGAAATGCAAGTATACTAGTCTAGCATTCTCATATGTGAAATGGTATAATACTTGAAGATACACAATGATAAGTGAAGCATGCATAATATAAACCATAAAGTAACCACTAAAATACAAAAACAAAGAATTATAGATAATAAGCTAAGAAAGGAGAGAAAATGGAATCAGAAAAATACTCATTTAAAAAGAAGGCAGAAATAAAAGAAAAAGTGAACAAAGAACAGATGTGACAAACAGAAAACAAAGACTAGGTTATGTGTAAAAACTAACTGTATTAATAGCCACATTAAGTGAAAGTGGTGTAAACATCATCAATTAAGTGTGGAAATGATCAGATTAAAGAGCAATACTCCAGTATATGCTGTCACAAGAAACATACTTTAAATATCAAGGTACAAACAATTAAAAGTAAAAGGATAGGCTGGGCACAGTGGCTCACACCTGTAATCCTGGCACTCTGGGAGGCTGAAGTGGGAGGATGACTTGAGGCCAGGAGTTCAAGACCAGCCAGGACAACATAGTGAGACCCTGTCTCTACAAAAGACACAAAAATTAGCCAGGAATGATGGTGTACCTGTAGTCCCAGCTACTCTAAAGGCAGAGGTGGGAGGACCACTTGAACCTAAGAGGTCAAGGTCGCAGTGAGCTGTGATTGCACCACTGTACTTCAGTCTGGGTAAGAGAGCAAGATCCACTCTCTAAAAGAAAAAAATAAAAATAAAAGGATAGAAAATGATATTTCATGATAGCAATAATCAATAAAAAGCAAAAGTGGCTATATTCATATCAGAATAGATTTCAGGGCAAAGAATGCTATTACCAGGAATAAAGTATGTCATTTGATAATGATAAAGGTTTCAATTCATCAAGATAATATGAGTCCTACACTCAAATACATGAAAAAGCAGAGCTTAAAAATAATGAAATGAAAATAGATCTGCAAAGAGAAATCGACAAATCTGTACAGTGAAAACCTTTCATATCACTCTTGTCGATGAAAAGAGTTGAACTCTTTAAAATATTAGAAGAGATTTATTCTGAGCTAAATATGAATTATCATGGCCTGTGACCCAGCCCTCAGGAGGTCCTGAGAACTTGTGCCCGAGGTGGTTGGGGTGCAGCTTGGTTTTAAACATTTTAGGGAGGCATGAGACGTCAATCAAATACATTTAAAAAATACATTGGTTTGGTTCAGAAAGGTGGACAACTCAAAGTGGGGGATGGGGGGCTTCCAGGCTATAGGTGAATTTAAACGTTTTCTGGTTGACAATTGGTTGAGTTTGTCTAAAGACCTGGGATAGATAGAAAGACAATGTTCAGGGTAAGATAAAAGAGTGTGGAGAACAAAGTTCTTTTGAAGTCTTATAGCGGCTGCCCTTAGAGACAATAGATGACAACTGTTTCCTATTCAGATTTTAGGTAACTACATACCAGGATCTCTGCCTCGGGCTCTGGCTCTCCCTCTTCCCTTCCGTCTCTGACCCTGTCTCTCTCCCTCCTCCGCTCTGTCTCTGGCTCTCTGTCTCTGTCTGTCCCTTTCTGTCTCTCTGCCTCTCCCACACTTGGCATCTCCTCTCTGCCTCTCACTCCAGTCCTCCACCTCCACCCCCTCCTTTCCCCACCACCTCCTTTCAGTGACGGTGTTTATTTTCAGAACCTCTCACTCCTTCCCAAGCCTCTGACATTTACTCTTTTGAATTATAATATTTTCTATTACTTTTTCCCAAAGCAAGGCTGCTGGATAAGGCTTCCCTGGGGTTCCTGCCTGCCCTTCTGGAGGTGAAGTGCTGGGGGCAAAGCTGGCATAAGTCAGCCCAGCACTGACTGTGCCAGCCAGCAATTATTAGGCACCCACTGTGCACCAGGGCTTTGTTGTGAACTATCGCGCTCAATCCACTCAGGACCCCCGCAGGATTGCTTTTATCGCCTGCACATGCTGGATGAGTAAACTGAGGTTTGCGAGGTTAAACAAGGAATCTGTGCTCACTCAGCCGGTAAGGGGCCAAGCAGGGATGAAACCATCTCTTTCCTCTGTGCTCTGCTTTCAAGGTTCATGGGTGCTGATGTGTTGAAGGACATGCAGCATTTTGGGAGAACCAGAGTTTAGGAGATGGATATTCAGAAAGAGAGAACCAGAAGAGTAAAGACACAGGGGTGGGAACGTGCTGGTGTGTGGGAGGACCCAGGCACAGGGCTGGAGTAGAGGTCTCAGGTGGGGAGCAGGAATGGATGAAGACGCTTAGGGGCAGGCCTGGCCTGTGTGCTTACAGGTGACGGAAACCCAGCTCTTCTGGCTGAGCTCGAAAGGAAAAGCACTGGTTCCTCTGAGAGGTCAGTCCAAGAGGCAGGGTGGGCAGGGTGGGAGGAAGGCCTGCTCCCAGAAGGATAACGTACGTAAACTACCTCCAAATATCAACCCAACCGATCACAAGAATGGGCATGCACAGAGAGCGAACCAGGAACCGGGCATCCTACGCATTTTACATGTGTTGACTCATTCATTCACATGACAACTCTATGAAGTAGACTCCGTGAGGGAAAGGCATCCTCACTTTATAGAAGAGGAAACTGAGGCTCAGAGAGGATATGGGACTGACTCAGCAGGTGTGGTGGCCTGGCTCCAGGGTTTGGGTCTCAACCACTGCTCTCTCTCCCCACAGGACGTGTTCAGGTCGGATCATGGGCAGCCTCACCTGCTAAGCAGGCCGGCTTCTTTCAGCGGGAAATGTGGAGCCCCTGAATGTTCCTAAGCAGGGGGATGGCATGCCAGAGTGTGCCTGAGAAGAGGCAACTGGCAGCAGCATGGGACAGCGTGGGACAAGCCTGAGGGCGGGAACAGACCGTCATCATCAACCAGCCTCTGCCCCACATCGGGAGACACTGGGTGCTGGGAGCCAGAGCATGGACGGACTGGCCACAAATCAGTGAGAGGGTCCCATCACACCTCGGACAGACACAGGCCCCAGCGGGAAGGGGATCTCATGGAGCTGGGGACACTGACTGCCCGGCATCCTCCACTCCATGTTTCAGTGACATCTTGTTGGTGCTAGAAAGATGCTCACAGCTAGAACTTCTTCCTTGACAGCAGCCTTGGAGGGGGCGGGGGAGCAGAGGGGACAGCAACATGCCAGGCACCACATGAGGGGCTCTCCATTAAACGTTTGCTTCATTTTCCACAATAACCTTTGCTCAGTGGTTATTAAAATCCACCTTTAGTATTTTGGGAAACAGACATTCAGAGCAGTAAAGCCGCCTGCCCAAGGTCACAGCCCGTGTGTGGCTGAGCTGGGATTCAGCCCAAGGTGAGTCTCACTCAGAAGCTGGTGCTCCCGTGCTAGGGACATGGCTACCCAAGGGACTCCAGGACTCCGAGCTTCACCAACAGGCCTTTGTATCCACTCTGGGCCAGGTGCTGTCCCAGGACATGGCACGAGGGTGAACAAGGCCTTTGAGGTCCAGGTGGTATGAGAAGAGCAGGAGGAAAGGGGCAGAGCAAGGAATTCCCCAGGAGTGAACAGAACCTCCCCTGTATGGACAGGACGCCGTGTGGTTACTGTGTTAAGTAACCGACATCCAGCTGGAGGGCATCTGAGCACAGGTGCCCAGGATCCGTCCTTGCAGCTCTGTTTGTAATTGAGAAAATCCAAAACACATGAAGTGTCCTTGGAGAGGAAGTGGTGAAAGAAACCATGAGGTATTCACACGGTGTGGTGTGGGCAGCTGCTAGGAAGGATCGGGGGAGTTTTGTGTGTTGACCTGGAGGCTGTCCCGGAGGCATGGTCAGGTGGAAAAAGGAGGTTACAAAACAGGAGGCGCAGGATGAACCGAGGCCAGCCTCCGCTCTTGCCTGGACGATGGTGTCAGCCTCTGGGCTCCCTATCCATCCCCCACAAACTGCTCTCCACTCAGCCGCCGGCGACGACTTTGGATAACCTAAGTCAGGACATGTCCATCCTCTGCTCAAAGCCCCCCAAGGGCTCCTCATGGCACTCAGAGTAAAAGCCAGGGTCCTTCCAAGGCTTCCCATCCCTCACACGGGCCTCCTGGATGCCTAACAGGCACATTCCTGCCTCTGCACCCGCCATTCCCTCTGCCTGGAAAGTCCCACCCATCTGCATGGCCCATTTCTCATTTTGTTACAGTGGGTAGCTGGTCAGGTATGAGCAGGGCAGAAGAGGGCTTCCTGCCCTACCCTCAGACACACCAGGAGTGCTGGGCCACCATTAGGTGATGGTCAGGTGGTTGTTAGCTGTCCCTCTAAAGTAATAATGGGTCACAGCCACCTCCAGGGAAAGGCAATCTTCTAAGAGAAAGCACCTGACCTGGCAAGGCGCAGTGACTCACTTCTGTAATCCCAGTACTTTGGGAGGCCGAGGCAGGTGGATCATGAGATGAGTTCAAGACCAGCCTGGCCAACATGGTGAAATTCCATCTCTACTAAAAATACAAAAATTAGCCGGGCATGGTGATGTGCACCTGCAGCCCCAGCTACTTGGGAGGCTGAGGCAGGAGAACCACTTGAACCTGGGAGGTGGAGGTTGCAGTGAGCCACGACTGCAATTGCACTCAAGCCTGGGTGACAGAGAGTGACTTCACCTCAAAACAAACAAACAAAAACTGGTGATCAGTGGCTTCCCAATAAGATCTTAGGAGTTGGGAGAAGTGATGAAAGACCCCGGAAGTACGGCAGCGCAGAAAACCCCAAGTCAAAAGGGCAAATGGTGCACTTGTCTCTCAAGTCACTCCCTGGCCTTCTTCCAAGTACACTCTCTCCTTCCTGCTCTAAAGCTTTTCAGTAAACTTTCACTCTTGCTCTAAAACTTGACTTGGTCTCTCCTTCTGCCCATGCTCCTCAGTAGAATTCTTTTTGCTGAGGAGACAAGAATTGAGGTTGCTGCAGACCCGTACGGATACCTGTAACCATGTCCCTAGCACTGGAGCACGGGCTTCTGAGTGAGATTCGCTGGGGGCTGAATCCCAGCTCAGCCACACACTGGCTGTGACCTTGGGCAGGTGACTTAACTGCTCTGAATGTCAGTTTCCTAAAATATTAAAGGTGGATTTTAATAACCACTGAGCAAATGTTGTTGTGAAAATAAATGTTAAGTGCAAAGCCCCTGGTGTGGTGCCTGGCATGTCGCTGTCCCCTCTGCTCCCCTGCCCCCTCCAAGGCTGCTGTCAAGGAAGAAGTTCCAGCTGTTAACTTCCAAGTGTACTTTCTTTCCTTCCTCTCCTTTCTGCTCTAAAGCTTTTTAGTCAACTTTCACTCCTGCTCTAAAACTTGCCTCGATCTCTTCTGCCTTACGCCCCTCAGTAGAAATCTTTCTTCTGAGGAGGCAAGAATTGAGTTTGCTGCAGACTCACCGATTTGGGTACGTTCCGCTGCTAACATACTTTGCAGACCCGTGACTCAGTTACTTTCTGCTGCTAACAATTTCTCATATCATGCATGGCCTCTGCTTTGCCAGGGGCCTTTCCTGACACTTACATCTAACGTAGCAGCCCCTGTACCTCTCTATTCCCCTTACACTGTTTCATTTTTCTTCGTGGCACAAGTCACTTGACATAGTTCCTATTTAATTACTATATTCGTGCATCACTGTCTTCTCCACATGCACCCAGAATGACTGGGCCCTGGGACCTGGCAGCTGGGGCTCAGTTAGCCTTGATCTCTTCTGTGTCCCTGGGGGTTTCCAGGACAAGATTGAACTTGGGGGCCGGCATTGAATTGGGGGACTGATTTGGGTAAATCAGTTCCCATGCGATCTATTGAGGTCTACCTGGCTAGAACTCTCCTGTGGCTGCTGATTACTCTAGAGATAAGTGCCACAGTCCTCCATGAAGCCTCCGCTCCTGCCAGCCTCTGTCCAGCCCACCTCTGTACAGCCCCATCTGGCACTGCCCCCTCACTTCCTGTCTGGGCCCAGCCCCTCTGGCTGTTTTCCTGTTCTTTATTCTTGCCTTGCTGCCTCTTGCCCCAGGGCCTTTGCACATGCTTCCTTGGGTTCAACATGGTGTCTAGCACATGATAGGTGCTCAGTAAATGAGTGGATGGGAGTGAATGGATGAATGCTATAATGGGAGGGGCTGCTGCTCTGATGGGCGTGGCCATGGCTATAATGGAAGAGGCTGGTGCTCTGGTGGGTGTGGCCACTGCTATAGATGGGAGGGGCTGGTGCACTGATGGGTGTGGCCACTGCTATAATGGGAGGGGCTGGTGTTCTGATGAGCACGGTCATTGCTATAATAGGAGGGGCTGGTGCTCTGATGGGTGTGGCCACTGCTATAATGGGAGGAGCTGCTGCTCTGATGAGCCTAGCTGCAGACATCTGTCTAGAGCCTCTGGTCTACTTCTCACTCCAACCAACTCCACTCAAAGCATTTGCCGTCAGTTCCTGGAAGCTGCTCTGAGTCATCACTGGTCTAAGCTTTTCAGCAGCATTTTACCATTTTGCCCCCACAACCCACAGAAGGGCTGAGATAAAGGTCTTAAGCAATCTGTTTGAAATACAGAACACTCCTGTCCTCCCTCTGTTTAAAGCCCGTCAGAGGGTCCTACTTCTCCTAAAGCAAAGAACCAAAACTTGAGTTCTGCTGCCAAAGCCCTGTGAGGCTGTTTCCACCCTGGCCCCTCCAGCCTCATTCACAGCAATCCAGGTGTGGAAACTGATGCTCGCCCAAAGCCCTTCTATCTGGAGATGGCAGAGTCCGATTCAAATCCAGGCCTGTTAGGGATCAGTCCTGGGGCATCACTGGCCGGCAGTTGGTTCCAAAATACCTGCCTCCTGGTGCCCATCCTGTGGCCCTTTTAAAAGTGAACAAAGGCTGTTTCTACCCCTCTCTCTGGGTTTGACGATCACACATTGCTCCAAGGGTTGGAAAAATACTGTCCAGTCTAGGGTGTTCATTGATCGGAATGAATGGGTGGCCTCATCGGTGCGGTCCTCCTGATAGATTGGTTGCCATGCACCCAGCCCTCCCTGTAGCCCCAGCTCACCCTGATTTGTTTTCCTCCCGACAGCTGCACATCTATTGATTTAGAGGGAATCTGGCAAGAGGTGCTGAGAGGCTCTGATCTGTCGTGGCTACATTCGATGAGAACTTGAGAGCCTTTGAAGGAGATTAGTAATTCATAATCACTGTGATTTGGGTCCCAGGCCCACAGTCCAAGGGGATGCTCCCTTGGCTCCTCATTAAAGAGCTAACTGTGTAATTTGACAGCGCAGCTGTTGTGTCTGCCCTGCCCTTTGCTGAGTCTTTAGAGACATTTAGATGAAGGCATGTGGGCAACTCTGCAGCAGTGTGTTGGGGGTGGAGACCTCTGGGCAGGTTTGCAGGCAGACAGCAGCCCAGAGCCCAGCTCACCCAGTAGGGCCCAAGTCAGCCCACTAGCAACGTGGACACTGAGCCCATGGAATTTTGCTTACCCTTGCTTTCTCCTCCAACCTTCATGCAGTTAATACCCCTGGGCCTCTATTGAGCTCCATCGAGTATTGACAAACCAGGATTTGAGGCTGCACACATCTTCTCTTTCACTTTGTTCATCACTGATCTAGTAGGGAAGGTGTCCTTAGGCCCTGGGTTTGGGGGATATGGGGATACAATTTGGGGTACCTACCCTCAGGAGCTCATCATCTGATGGTTGAGGCAGGTGCCTGAGTGGAGAAGCATGAGGCAGATTGATAGCAGGGGTAAGAGGGAGTTTGTATTTTAGTGGCACTGGAGTGAGGAGGTAAGGCTCAGAGGTACATGGGCTTGAGACAGCTCTGCCACCAGCTGGCTGTGGGACTCTGGGACAGTCACTTACCTCACTGAGCCTTGGTTTTTTATCCCTATAATGAAGATCAGGTTGGATTTGAGGGGGTTGGATTAGTTGATGTAGTTCAGTGCTTGGCACAGGGACTGGCACACAGTAGGTGCCTACTAAACAGTAGCTCTCCTTTATGCATCCAGTAAGCAGATGTTTAATGAGCACCTGCTGCATGCCAAGCCGTACTTAGGCAACTGAGAATTCAAGGTGAAGAAAACCAGATTCAGGTCTAGTCTTCAGGGACCTCAAAGTCTAGTGGAAGAGGGGGAGGCCATTGATTAAAGAATCTCAGGGCTGAATTCAAATCATAAACAGAGATTAGCTCTGCAGGGAGAAGGTGGGACCTTGGGGGTGCCTCTTGCAAAGGATCTGGGCTTAGCCTTGGGGCAAGAGTCCTCTCCCAGAAGATGACAGGTCAGCTGAGATCTGCAGTAATTAGACATTTATTATGTACAGGGGTGGGAAAGAAAATCCTAGATCTGCAGAAATTAGACATTTTCTATGTACAAGGGTGAGAAAGAAAATTCTAGACCTGCAGTGCCCTTGTGGCAGGGGGACCCCTGACACCTTCTTGGCTGAGAAGTGGCTGCTATGGCTGAAGAGCACAGGGCAGGAGTGAGAGGGGAGGGACGGGTGGGGAGGTAGGTATCTCAGGGTGTCTGGGCCACACTGAGGCTTCTGTCTTGTGCTGGGAGCAGGGGAAGAGCAGCGGGGTGGTGTTTCCACACTGTCCCTCTGGCTGCTGTGGAGAACTGGCAGGAATAGAGAGCAGGTGGGGAGGGCAGGGCCAGGTGGGGGCCAAGGCAGTGGCCAGGCCAGAGGTGACCAGAAATGGAGACAAGTGGGCAGGTTTAGAGACATGAGGGGTACATGGGCAGGACCGGATGCCAGGTTGGGTGGGACAGCAGAGGAGGTGTTGAAGGAGAATGTTCCAGAAAGAAATACCAGCTCAGAGATGGAAAGAAGGCTCCTGGCTGGGGTGACTGGATGGATGTTGGCACCAGACATGGGATGAAGGGACCCAGAGGGGCCCCATTTCTAGGGAGCATGGAGCTCATGAGTCTGGACTTGCTCATGTCCAGTCTGTGATGCCTTTGACACTCCACACCTGAAGCAGAGTTGGGGGCTGGGTCTTTCTCTGTGGACCCCTAGCTGGGAGGGCATGAGGATATTCAGAGGAGAGCAGTGCAGCTCTGCATGCAAGGGCTCACACATGGGGGCTCCATGAACTGTCACAAGTAAGGGTTGTTATTCAGGAGAGTGGACACCCCTATGCTATGGGGTTGTGGGGTGGAGGTCAAGGTCAGCTCTGTAGGGTCAGCTCTGAGCTGAGTCCTAGAGGATGAGCAAAATTCACCAGGCAGAGATGTGGAGGACACCAAGGGCTGAAGGGCAGGTTCAAGGGAGACTGCGCTGTTGGTGTCTGGGAGGGGAAGCAGCACAGAAGGCCAGAAGCCACAGGGGTCAGAGCAAGAGGGGCCTAGAATGCCGGGTGCGGGGTTTGCACGTTATCCTATGGACCCATTCCAGTTTCAGCAGGAGGATGTGCTCAGGGCCACAGCATTTTGGGAAGGTAAAATGTTGCAGTAGGGAGGGTCTGGCAGCAAAGAGATCAGTGAAAAGGCCTGCGATGGTACAGGTGGAAGATGAGGGCAGGACAGACACCGTGGGAATGGTGTGACACTGGTGGACAGGAGGAGCCTCAGGGGAGTGAGAGGTCTTGAGCCAGTGAAAGGCATAGTGTGGACTGTGTTCAGAGCACTCAGACACTGTGGAAGAGCGATAACACTGGAAGGCTCTGTGGGCTGCCAGTGGGAGTGACAGACACATTCCTGAAGGGCCACATTGCAGGGGACAGAGTTATACAACATGCATTTGGGACAGGACATTATTATATGGACACATGTAATAATCCTCCCAGCAACCCTGGAAGGTAGGTGCTGCTGTCACCACTATTTTCTAGATAAGCAGAGACACAGTGAGGTTTAGTAACTTGCCTAAGGTGGCATAGCTAATTAGCAAAGCTGGGGCTTGAACCCAGGCACTGGCCCTGAGTCCATGCTCTTGACTGTGGTGCTGCCTGGGCTGTAGGAGATGACCATGGTGTGCTGCTGCCCTCAGGAGCTCCAGTGCCACAGATGGAGCCACGGGCAAACTGGGTGAAGTGGGCCATCACCTCTAGCTGTAGGAATCAGAGAAGACTACCAGGAGGGATAATATGGTCTGTCTGTGTCCCCAGCCAAATCTCATTTTGAATTTTAGCTCCCATAATTCCCACATGTTGTGGGAGGGACACAATGGAAGATAAATGAATCATGGGGATAATTTCCTCCATATTGTTCTCAGGGTAGTAAGTCTTACTAGATCTGATGATTTTATGAGGGGAAAACCCTTTCACTTGGCTCTCATTCTCTCTCTTGCCTGCTGCCATGTAAGACATATCTTTTGCCTTCCACCAGGATTGTGAGGCCTTCCTAACCCCATGTAATTTTGAGTCCATTAAACCTCTTTGTCTTTATAATTTACACAGTCTCGGATATATCTTTATTGGCAGTGCAAAAATAGACTAATACAAAGGGGCATCATTTATCTTGATCCTTAAAGGTAGGGAGTGTTTGAATAGCAGAGAACTGGTGTACCAGTCAGGGTGGCTATTGAAAGCAATGGAAAATAGCTCTGTATGATAAAAGAAGAAGACTTTATTAAATCAATAGGGAGTTATTTACAGAATCGCTGGGAGGGCTAGAGAGCCAGGCTCAGGGGTTGTGGCATCAGAACAGATGCCCTAAATCAACCCACAGGCAACAGGATCTTGACCTTCTCCACCAAGTTCTGTCCCCCACAGCTTGCACCACCTTCGTTACCACCACTGACCCTGCAGGCTGCAGGTGGACCCCTGCCATCTCATTTCCCATGGATTGTGGTTGGACATGTGCCAGCCTCTGCTGCCATCATCACCTCCATTGCCAGAATAGGATCAACAAGGAGAATCACTTGCCATTGGGCTTCTGGCCCAAAGTCTAGACTGGGAGGTAGGTGGATCTGATTGGAGAAGCTTTGTCACGTGGCTTCACCCAAGCGTAAAGGAGGCGGGGAAAGAACATCTCTGGCAATTTGAGGCTTTGTCTCCTAAGTGGGGAATTAACTAATTATAGGGATTTCTGTAGCTGGACTATCACCAATATTGAATATTTATGTTTGTATTAGTATATATGCATATAGGACTGATGGTGGCTCATACTGTGCTGTGTCCTCTGCGAATTCAATCTCTGGGTTGAGTGATGGCAGCTGAGGATGCCATTCACAATTCTGCTAACAAGCATTTTCTAGGCAGTGTCAGAGACCGAGGTGGCAGCCTCCATTATCCCCTCTGCCCCAATCAGCTGCCTGACTGCCTAGGTACTGGCCACTGGCAGGCTGCTCTTCTGCTCCCCTGAGGCTTCTGAGGTATAAAAATAAACACCCACCCCTACCTGTCTCTCTGCAGGTGGAAAGAAAGCAAGGGCAGAACAATGCCCTCCAGGAGATGCCAGTGTGGATGAATTTAGCCTGAGGTAGAGGTACATCTATTTCTGATGTGTAACAAGACCTAAGCTCCCCACTCATTCATGACTTCATGCATCGGATGTTTATTTTGTACCTACTATACCCCAGACCCTCTGTTCCTCATTACACCCCATCCCTGCCTTTTGTCCTGATATCTGTCACTTGCAAAGTAATTTCCACAAAACAACAACAACCACAAATTATAATTGCTTTGGGACCCCACATTGCCATGAAATGCTATGAAGTGTTGGCTCCTGAGGGGCTTCAGTGAAGGGTAGGGGACAAAGAGGCTGCTGTGGTGTTCAGCGGGAGTTTGACAAACTTTCAGCACCCAGTAGAAGCAGTGATCCCTGGTAGAGGGGTGTGTGTCCATGTGTGTATGTTTCAGTACCCGTGGGCAGGAAAACCAGAAGTAAATGGTGGATTCTACTGGATAGCTCACTGGAAAGTTGACCAGTCCTGTCAGAAAACACGTGATATACTCTTCAGAGAAGCTGAGGATGTGTTCCTGGAGACTTGGATTTTTTCAGGCATACATAGCTGGGACAAAAGCCAAGGAAAAATGATGGATGAGTAGGTGGATGGATGGATGCAATGGATGGATGGATGGATGGATGGATGGTTGGATGGATGTAAGGATGAAGGAATAGATGGGGTGGGTGAGGTGGATGGACGAAATGGATAAATGGATCGATGGATGCATGTAATAGATGAATAAATGGACAGATGGGATGGGTGAGATAGATGAATGGATGGATGCAATGTATAAATGGATGGATGGATATAATGAATGAATAGATGGGATAGGTGGGATGGATGGATGGGTGAGTGAGCAAATGGGTGAATAAATGGTAAGAGGATTGGAGGGGAGAAAAATTATGGAAATATGTGAGAAGAAAAATGGAAAAGGAATCGATGAATACGTAGGGGATGGATGGATGGTGGGGTGAGTGGATATAGACTTAGATGAAATGAGTGATAATTATCTTCAGATAATGGAAATGTAGAAAGAAGGAGCTTGAAGCATATTCTAATAGAGAGGGCAGCATCATGGAGAGCAACAACCCTTGCTTTTTAATCATCATCACTCCTTTCCTGCAGTCATTCCATGCAACATTGACATCTGCTCTGTCCCAGCTTGTGAAACAAACTGGAGCATTAAAGATGAGCTCACTTTCTGGAGAAAAAAGCAGATAGACAGACAGTGAACCTGAGCCTCATGCTACATGCTGAGGCTGTGAGATCAGTGTGCTCAGAGCCCCCTGGGAAGTCTGGCGGGCGTGAAGGAGCATGTGCCCGCCTCTTCTCTGAGCATTGCTCCTGCACGCCCTTTGTTGAAGGTGTGCCATTTCTTACTGGTTAGGGGGTGCTCCTCCTTTGGTCATACTGAGTGGTCCAGGAATGGACCCCTGGGCATCTTCATTCTGTAAAGAATGAAATGGCTGCATTTCATTTTAGCCATACCAAAAGGGCATGTGTAGTGGGACTGTGGCCACCATTTCCAACCATATGCTCAATGACATAGAAAATTTATCATAAGAAGCAGAGACAAGACCCTATATGCCCCCAAGGGAGAGAGGAAGAAGGAGAGAGACACTGTCTTGATTCCTGTGGCTTCCCACTTTGGCTTGGTACCCATGAGGTCCACTTGTGTTCTGTTTCCATCAGAAGTATCAGCAAACATTATTAAATACCTATGCATTGGAGCTGGCTCTCGACACCAAAGAACCTTGACTAAGATGGCAGCAGTATGAGGGAGACATTAATTCCACCAAAGAACAGAAGGGTTTAAGTGGTTCAGAGAATGCTTCATGGGAGCTGTGACATTTGAGGGTGGGTTTTGAAGCATGACTAAGAGTTCCGAGAAGGAGCAAGACATTTTAGCCAGAAAATACATGCATGGTGAGCACATTCCTTTGGTTTGAATATAGTTTGCATTTAAAGTTCAGGTAGTGGGGAGGAGGAACAAGAAAGCACCATTTTTTGAGCTCGTACCAGTTGCCATGGATGGTACAAGCTGCTTTTCATGCATCATCTCTTTTTATCCTTGTGATTGCCCCCTAGGCCAGGTAATATTTTCCCCATTTTACAGACTAGGAAAGTGAGGCTCAAAGATGTTGGTAAAGGATGGAATAAAGGCATAATTTGAACCCAGATCTGCAGACCAAAGCCTGTGCCCACTCTGCATAGCCACAGCACTGTGTCCAGGCCAGGGCAGGTAGGCTGGGGCCAGCTGTAAGAGGCTCAGCATTCCCCCTCTGTCAACTGCTCTGTAACTTGAGGACACATTGGCCCTCTGCAGGAGAAGCCCAAGGCTGGAGGTCCTTCTCCAGTAAGCAGCAGATGCCAGGTTACAGAGCTGAGTGTGCTGCTGAGATAGACTCTGCCTTCCTGGACTGATGGATGCCCTTAGGTTGGGTCGTTCTGTTCAGAAAACAAAGTGAGTTGCACAGGCCCCGTCCAAATAGCCAAAGGCAGTAGCTAATTAGAAGGGAGAGACAGAGTGTCATTTTTTTTTCTGGCTGCAAGTCCAGTGGCAGTAGAAGGTTTTAGCAAGAAGACCTCAGTGCAGCCTGAGAGGTCTGCAGGCTGGAGAGAAGGGTCGTCTCTCTCCAGAGTGGCCAGAGGGACTCCACGGAGGCAACAGAAGTTGGAAAGAGAGGAAAGATGGACTAAAGGAAAGAAGATGGAGGTGGGAGAAAGGGAGGAAGGGAAAGACAAAGGAGGAGAACTAGAGAATAGAAAAGAAGCGGGGGTGAGAGGAGGAGGAGAAGTGATGGAAAAGGAGTAAGAGAAGAAGGGGAAGGGACAGGTAGAGGGGAAGAGAGAAAAAGGGAGGAGAGAAGGAGGCAGAGAAGATGGAAACAAGGAAGGAGAGAAAGGGGCCAGGAATGGCAGTGAGAGGGTCAAGAGAAAATGATGGACATAGGAGAAGGGGCGGGAAGAAAAGACTTCGGCAAAGACGGAGGGGGAGAGGCTGTACCACAGCCGGCTTCCAAGGATCCAGCACAGCTGAGCTCTCCCAAGTGGGGATGCTCTCAGCATCTCTAAGATGAAATGCTGCATAGCCAGCAAGCCAGGCAGCTGGGAGAGAAAGGGTCTAACTGGCACCTGTTTAATGGCTCCCAGTGACAGCAGCATCAACAGCTTCCCACTTTGGTCATACTCAGGAAACAGCTCAGCCTGACTCAGGTGCAGTCAAGTCCACTGCAGCCCTCCTCTTCCACCAGAGCCAGGACAGTCTGTGGGGGCTCAGTAGGAGTCCATATCTACAAACACCAGTGGTGGAAAGGACGCTTGGCTGGGTGTTAGAATATTTGAATTATAAAAGCAAGTCTGCCACAAATTTACTAATTGCCACAAATTTACTAACCACAAATTAACTACTGTGGACCAGTTTCCTGTCCATTTACAGATGGTTCCTGACTTACAATGGTTCCACTTATGGTTTGTGATTTCATGATGACACAACGATATGCATTCAGTAAAACTCATACTTCAAGTACCCATGTAACCATCTTATTTACTTTCAGCACAGTATTCAATAAATTACATAAGATATTCAACACTTTATTATAATAAAATAGACTTTGTGTTAGATGATTTTGTCTAACTGTAGGCTAATAAAAGCATTCTGGGCACGTTTAAAGCAGGTGAGGCTAAGCTATGACATCCGGTAGGTTAGGTGCATTAAATGCATTTTCAACTTTGGATATTTTCAATTTACAATGGGTTTATTGGGATGTAACCTCATTGTGAATTGAAGAGCATCTGGGTAGGCTTTTTTCCCCCATTTAATTTCTCACAACAACTCTATTACTCTTATTGTTCACATTTTTTAGACGAGGACACTCAAGCTCTCCAGAGATGAAGTGTCACCTCAGGGCCACACGGATAATCAACAGAACAGCAGGCTCTCCTACATTCTGCTGTACTGTGAGCTCTGTGGCAGCAGGGATTGTCCTGGTTTACCGCTGGGTCCCAAATCCCAGAACAGTGGGGGCACCAAGGAGATGCCCCCACAAACTGTGTTGACTGAATAAATGGCCTCAGTCTGTCCAAGATCAAAGTCTGTCCTGCCACTGTCATTCCCCCATGGCTTGCCTGAATCACTCTACAAATAAGTCCAGGTCCCATCAGAAGACAGAAACCCCACCAGTAATTGGAACAGGGGAAACTTTAGTGTCAAGAATGATTAACTTGCGAAAGATGGTTAACGACCAACAGGAGTCAAAGAGGACCCTCTGGAATACAGGAATAGCAAATGCACAAAACAGCTACTACCTCTAGTGCTGAGGGAGAGAGAACGAGGAAAGAAGGAGCTAAGAACTCAGAGGAGGCCCCCATCACCACCACCAAGGCTGAGCTTTGGGTCTCCTTGGAGAGGCTGTGGCTACACAGGGACATGTAGCATGCCGGTGGCATCAGAACTTGACAAAAGGTGCAGATCAGAGGTGGTCTGTGCAACCAGCCAGACGGTTGGATGAGACACTTGCCAGAGGGTGTGGGACACCAGAGGTGGCTTATAGAAAGTGGTCCACTGGGGTGGCAGAAATATTGGGTGGACACCACTGTTCATCTCACATCTCACTGCTGACAGCCTCTTAGAAGGTGGAGAAACACAACATGACCAGGAGGAGGATCCCCTTCCTTTACTACAGCATAGCATTCCCCCTGCCCCAAGTGCCATGTTGAGAAAGATTAACACTGTGCTGAAGGAGAAATGTTTGCAGGGTCCAGCTCCAGTATCGATACACAAAGCGGAAAGGGAGAATTTGGAGCTGAGAGTCAATATTTCGATCCCTGACACAGCACATCCCTTCGGCTACCTGACTTCCAAAAGCACCCTCTACACATACTTCACCTTCCACACGAAAATGAAACAACTTCTGTTTCCAGCTAAGACAATGCAGCTACCTCTTACACAAGTGAAAAAATTCTCACCATCACCAAAATGAAGAGACAAAGAGTCCTGGCCACGATTGTTTCAATTGCTGACTATATTTACTACTCCTTAGATTCTGCCACAGCACCTAAAGGCTAAATTGAGGTCATCCTACAACAACTTGAATATAAAATAGAGAGAAAGGATATAGTTAATTGATACATATGTATACACATAACATGTGCAAAGAGAAAATGTGCAAAGCTACAACAGTCCTCTTTGTAGTAACTGGTCACAAGCACTTAGTTGGTATTCATGACTTCCTCCTTCCACTACTCTCTCCATATTTTCTTTGTCCTCAACTAGAACCTCAGTTGGGCGAGTTCTTTATCTGACAGAGTAACCCAAGTGGTCATTTCTTAAGGGTTTCTGTCCTTGCCAGGCTTGGTCGCTTGTGCATGTAACCCCAGCACTTTGGGAGGCCAAGATGGGCAGATTACTTGAAGCCAGGAGTTCGAGACCAGCCTGGCCAACTACTAAAAATACAAAAGTTAGCCTGGTGTCATGGACTGTGCCTGTAGTCGCAGCTACTCAGGAGGCTGAGGCAGGAGAATGGCTTGAACCTGGGAGGGGAAGGTTGCAGTGAGCCGAGATGACACCACCGCACTCCAGCCTGGGTGACAGAGTGAGACTGTCCCAAAAAAAAGAAAGAAAAAGAAAAAGAGTCTGTGTCCTCAATGGTTCTGCCTTTCTTGGGTGCTATATTTTTCAGGAACCTTTACTATGGGGCACAGAGGAACTTAGAAGTGCCCCCAGAGAATACCCTAAGTTCCAGGCACAGCCTTCTTTCCCCTGAATTGTATAGCAACCAACCAATTTCCCCTTGGTAATTTGGCTCAATCACTGTATTGGGCAGAGTAACCTCTTTTTCTTCTTGTTGATTTAGGGGCATCAGAAGCCCAAACAGAAGCAGCAATGGAAAACGCAAGTGGAGAAGAGCAAGCCGTTAGGAGCCAGCCAGATAGGCAGGACCCATGTATGCGAGGCTTTAGGCACATGTGTCTCATCTGTGCTAAACAGGCCCAACACTATCTCAGATCAGCCTGGGTTCAGATTATGGTTCTACCAAGGACTAACAATCTCCCCATCATCCACTGAGAGCCTTCTCTGTGACAGGACAGTGTTGGGGGCTCTAACATAAGTCACTGCATTTAATCCTAAAACAACCCTGTAGGCAGATGCTATTGTTCCCATGTACAGATGGGAAAACTGATACACAGCACAACAAGCCGACTTGCTTAGAACCAGCCTCCCTGTTAAGTGGCAGAGATGGGATTAGGCTCTGGCTGTCTGACCTAGAAGTCAGAGGTGCTTTGACAATAGACCGGGATAGAGTCACTTAACTGCTCTAAACTTTGCTTTCCTCATCTGTAAAATGGGAGTTCATTCTGCAGAAAATTTTTTTTTTTTTTATTTTTTTGAGGTGGATTCTCACTCTGTCACCCAGACTGGAGTGTAATGGCACAATCTCGGCTCACTGCCATCTCTGCCCATTGGGTTCAAGCTGTTCTCCTGCCCCAGCCTCCTGAGTATCTGAGACCACAGGCACACACCATGACAGCTCAGCTAACATTTTGTATTTGTAGTAGAGATGGGGTTTCACCATGTTGACCAGATGGTTTCAATCTCTTGACCTCGTGATCTGCCCACCTCAGCCTCCCAAAGTGCTGGGATTACAGATGTGAACCACTGTGCCCAGCCCTGCAGCAGATATATTTTGGAGAAGTCACAGAGCTATGAATAGGCACAGAGTTTTGGGAATTATAATCCCTGCTCCACATGGTTTGTGTGTGGATTAAATAAAATGAACTGATAACTTTCCTATCCTGTATCACACAAACTGTATTTACCTTCCCTTTTGCATTTTATAACATTTTTTTCTTCTATGTCAGGACGTGTCATATTCCACATGAGAAGTTGCCAGTTTCTCCCCTTAGAGTAAAAGTAATTTGAGATTTTTGATGAAAGATGCTGGTTTGATGTGTGTGTGAGACAATGCAGATTTCATCTTCTGCTCTAATGGCTGGTAAGCTGGAATAGTCAGGGCATCTGAAACTCACTTTCTGGGGTCCACCTGCCCTCCTGCACAGGATCTCCCACCTGGTTGAGCAGGGCCTGTTGAACCTGCTCCATCATGGATGCATTTGCACAACAGCCCTGTCAGTGCCTGGCAGGCTGGGGTCATCTTGTTTACAGTTCTGCACTTGATGTGCTGATAACGTGGTTTTAACACATTTACAAACATTTGGGTATCTCCTGTAGTCACTATTTTTTAGAGGAAAATAAATTGTCCTCCCGATCTGACAAACCTGCTGCTGCCTGAGGCTGGAATGCGGCACTGCAGGGATGGATGCTCCCAGGAGCTGATAGAGGTTTGCCTTCATTTCCTAGGACTGCTGTAGCGAATTAACACAAACTGGGGGCTGCGAACAGCAGGCATGCGTTCTCTCACAGTTCTGGAGGCTGACATCTGAAATCGATGTGTTGGCAGGTTTGTTTCCCCTGGTGGCCCTGAGGCCTCGCTCACCTTCCGGGGGCTGCCTGCAATCCTTGGGGTTCCTTGGCTTCAAGATGCAACCTTCCAGTCTCTGCCCCACCCTCACGGCACTGTCTTCTCTGTGTCTGTCTTCTTTTCTATCTCTCTTATGCACACTTATCATTTGATTTAGGGGCCCCTCTAAGCCAGGAAAATCTCACCTTGAAATCTGCTTTTCAATAAAAGGGTAAAGACCCTTCTTCCAAATAAGATTGTGTATTGAGATTCTCTTTTGGGGAACCACTATTCAATCTAGGTCCCCTGAGTTCCAGTTCAGACTGGGCCAATACTTTGCTGCCTGATCTTGAGTCACTTCGCCTTTCTGGGTCTCCGGTTCTCTTAGATAATCTCCCACGTGGCTCACAGCTGGAATGTCCCAGTAGAGTGAGGGGTCCCACGAAGTGGTTCAGATCATCTCCTACATTGCTTACCTGTATTTTGTTCCAATAGAGTGAGGGGTCCCAGAAAATGGTTCAGACCAAGCTTTCTTCATTCAACAATGATGCTTCTGCTCTGTACTGGGCTCAGAGCTGCATCCCAGGGAGGCAGATGACCCCGAACTTTGTTCCTCCAGCTACTAAGAATAAAGTTTAGAAGGAAAGCAGGCCTTAGAGTAGGTGATTACAACAGACTAGAACGGATGCTTTCAACAGTCAGCACCTTGCTTCATTCACACCATGAAAGTCCTGGCACCATTTTTAATTGATGAATCATTTTAAATTGGCATATTTTGTAGTCAGGGAGAGCTATGAGAGGACACAACCTGAGTGTTTGTTGAAGCACAAAGAAAAGGCACTGGCCCTGTCTTGGAGGAACCAGATGGCTTCCTAGCAGAGATAGAGTCCAAACAGGGGCCTGAAGGACAAGTGACTGCGAGATGAGGGAGGGGACGGGGTGTTGCTCCAGGTGTAGCCATAGCACATGCATGGGGCAGAGGTGAGAGAGAGCCTGTTCCATGCCAGGATGGATAAGTGGTTTTTGATGGCATTATAACTGCCTAAGTCAGATTCTAGAGCTGAAATATGATAACATGTTGAGGAAATCTGGTGTAGGTCATCAGAAACCCCCTAAGAAATTCTATTAAGATTGACTTGGATAAATGCTCATGTCAACTATATACTAATTAATGGAAATTTCTTTCAGTGCACTTGATTTAAGTAATTTTCAAAGTTAATTTTAAAATCATTGGTAAAATAAAAATAAAAATATCTTAAAAATCATCAGCATACATTTGTGCCTGGATTTACTGGTCAGACAGTTTTATCTTTGTCTCTAAGTTGTTTCCAAGGCTTTAAGTTTTCAGGATTTGACACAAAGGTTATAAAAGTACAAACCCAGCCTAAAATAGTACAAACCCAGCCTAAATGTGATTGAATAATCTCTCTTTGTGCAATTCTTTGAAGAGTAACACTAATGTGATATTAGTGGTTTAATGAAAACAGCTGTACCTTCTAAATTATTAGCAAGATGTTTTCATGTATTTAACTTCAAGAGTCTTACTTAGGTAACACCTGTTATTCACAGGCTATAAAAATGGTTACCAGAGAAATAACTTGAAATGATGACTGTCTTTGTCTAATATCTCAGTTTGAATAAATAATCTAAGTGCAATTGTTAAAAATAAATTATTAAAATTAAATGAAATAAGTGTTTATAAATAACATTTTTGTGTAATTAAAAACCTTTAAGTTATGGTTATTTTAAATTAAAGAATATTCATTAAGTGTCTGGATCACTTCCAAATAAGAAAAGAACTGAAATAAAATGCTGAGCATAAACATATCATTGTTTTGGCTTCACAAATTTTATAACAAAGTAAATACATTTGGGTCCATTAATGTGCATTACAATTATGTTACAGAAAAACATTTCTTGAAGAATTATAAAGTGGTTATTGTGACAGACAATTCAAATTTTTTTGCTTTGTAGATTTTCACTGAAAATTAAGGTTGCTAGGAGTTAAATTTCTAATTCATGTATGTAATTCTATCTACAAAATGTACCAAAAGATGTTTTTAATTTAAAATTTATAAAAACGCATTAAATGTGTTTTTTATTTTGAAAAAAATAATTTTGTCTAATTCAAAGGTTAGTTTGTTTCAAAATATGGATTTCAGGAATTAAATAGAAACAAGAATAGAAAGGAACAAGTAAGTAGGAGGAAGAAGTGAATAAAGTTATGCATATAAAGATGTATTTTTGCTCATGAGGGTCAAAAAGAAAAGAGAATAATTTTGTATAAGATAAAAGATTATGTGGTAAATTGTTTTCCTAAAGTAAAATGACCTATTTTAAAAAGAGGAAGTATAAGACAAAGCAGAAATTTTAAAAATGTCAACAATTGTCCGAGTAAGTTATAATAAGGTTCACAAAGGATGAATTTACAAAGGAAATTTAGTGTATATTCAGGTTGGCAATAATTAGAAGGAAATTATTTATGAGTCTTTCTAAAGATTGAGCTTTGATATTAAAAATATGCCAATACAAAACTAAAAATTTGACTCCCTGTATTAGAACAACAGGGTTTTCTTGAAATGTTTGTCTGCTTTTAACCAAAATTGCAAGAGATTTTATAATTTTAGTTCTGAAATCTATTCCTATATAGTCAACTTCCAAACTATGGCTTTCTTCAATTTTACAGTTTCCGTATAATTTCTCTAGTTTTAGGTTAGAAATGCTGTCTTTTCTTTCAAAATAGTAATTTCATTTCTTGAGGTAGTTTTTCTTTTAAGTCTACTCAGATTCATATCTCAGAAGTTCAACTTTTGCTGTATCTCATAGCCCATGATTTGTAGGTCATGAATCATTGCTGTCAGCTCGTTCTCCCTTAAGAAGGTTTAGGATGATAACTCTCTCCAACTTTTTAATCCGCTACTGTAGTTTTTTCTCTGGTTCTAATTCTCCTGTTATGACTTGACCTGAGATGTTTTGTCCCGAAAGACCTAGAAAAGCAATGTTTTCCTCTAGTATAACTTGATTCTGTACTCTTTTTTTTTTTTTTAATATGTCTGGATTTTTCCATGTAACTAGGAAACTTCGCATGCTCTTACTTTTACTGAGAGCCGTGTATTCCCCTGCTTCAGCTAGTAGTTTTCTTGTTTACATTCCTTTATAGTACTGTGTACACTCATAACCTTGGACACACATGCTTCATGTGTCTGATTAAATTCAAGTACTATGAAAAAAAAAACAGATTCATCTTCCAATATATTTAAATGGGCTTTTCATAAAGAGAAGCAATCACACTGGAAGAGATCTTTTTAAACTCTTAAATAACTTGCCCTGAAGATAAAAGGAATTTATGTTTTCTCAACATGAAACTGAGGTTTGAAAGTGTTAAGGTTTTTTAAGTCTGTGCAATGTTCTGTATTGCTTCTGAAGCTTTTTTATTATCACTCTAGTTTAATGAATGATTATTATTTCACGGTGACCTGTGATCCTATTTTGATCAAGTGTTTTGATCCTTTTGGCACCTTTGGTAGGCTTCCCCAAGATCAAAATTCTAAATTAAGATTTTTTTGACCTAGAATTAACTTTGGGATTTTCCAGTTGGCATCCTAAAGTGCCTCAAAGAATGCCTCTCTTATCTCATAGAGTTATTGAATTTTTAGGATTATTTGGTAAATTGTATGGGAAACTTGTCAAATGATAGGGGATGCTAGATCTTCTTTCAGTTACATTTATGGATGTGTTCTTGATATGAATGTTCCAAAATTGTATAAAACTCTTAAAAATATATCATTAGTTATAATTCTGTGTATTATGTTGTATACCACAAAAGTAACTACATTCCTTTGTCAATTGCTGATTATAATGAGCTTTCATCAGACTTTAATCATGAGCATCCTAAGCTTTTGTCATCCATAGCTATTGTTTTAATTTTTCTTGAAAAGTATTTGCCATCAGCTATTATCCAAAATTGCTTTTCATGATAAAGACTCTAACAAGTACTCTTAAATATAGTTTTTTAAAAACTTTAAGATTAGTGGATGAAATAAGATTTTTTTCAAAACTCTAATGAAGAAACTGATGTGTTCATGAAATGAGTAAGCAAGATCAAGCAGAACAAAAAAGTTAATTATATGAGATTAAGCAACTGATAGCTATGATGACTTTCGTTTAAAACATTGTTGGTTATTTACTTAAATGTTTTATTTTCCACTATTATGAAAATTTTCTCTCTGAAACTATAACTTACAATAATTTGGTAAAATACAATTTTTTGAACAAAGATGGAAGAATTAGCTTGTTCTGTCTACTTGATTTCTTCAAAATTTGGAAACTATTGATGAGTGTTCTTATAGCAATATGTTTTTTGCATAAGTCTAATAAAAATCTTCTCTCTTTTTATAACAAGATGCAATTAGAAACATTTGTTTCATTATTTTAAGGCTTTGACCTTAATTTAAAAATTATAAAAATGCATTAAAATGTGCTCTTTATATTCAAATAGAATATCACATTTGAGAATGTGTGTGGAATACCTGGCTTCCAGGGTTCCTAGTCTTATAGTGAGTGAAAAAAAACAACTGTCACTTCCTGGCAGATCCAAAAATCTTAAGACTTTAGGAAAATATTTAAAGTCTGCCTTGATTTGACCTTTTAGCCTCAAGAGATTTTTATATATGAGATTCAAACATGATCAATATGGAGAGTAAAAGATATATTTATAATGAAAAGCTACAATACACCTATAATTAGATTGTAGCTCTGTGCATTGTCATCAAATTCTTTTTACCTACACAGATTAGACTTGATCCTGAATTATTCTAGATTCCTCCAATCCAAATTTTTTTCATGTAATTACTAAAACTGGGAACTACTGTAGTCCTAAAGCCCTAAGCTGAAACTAGATAAGATTTAAAAGAACGAGTCTCATGCCTGACCTATGGGCCACAGAGAATGTTCACCAAAGTGCTTGATGTCATAACCAAACACATTCAAATTACAAATGAAAATTGGAAGTTGGCATTTTCATGCTGTAGACAGGTTTTCCCAAGGTGTCAAGACAAGACTCCATATCACTATGCAACTCTTATTCCTTTAAATGTCTACCTTTTTCACTTGACAAAATAATCATCATTTGCTTTATTCAATTGGTTGCCTTTAAACTTAAGTTTATGGCTCAAAACCATTATGCTAACTGGGACTGTCATTACTATTAATTTTACGTTGTATTTTCCCCTCTGAAACCTTGTATCTGTCCCTTGTTAAATGTTTGCACAAGCACAACTCCTAACATAATATTGCTAGCCCAGCATTTTGAGATGAGAACAAACACCTACAACACAGACAAAATTGAACTTAATAAAGACCAATAGGTAGACTTAGTCTGAGAGTAACTTCCTTTAAACCTCCCTGGTTGCTCAAATGTGGCCTGAAGGGTTTTGATACTGAGTCCTAGTCACCACTCACTACATTTAACATGGGACCAGATCAGAAACTGGGACAGGTCCATCCCCGCACTGAGGGACATCAAACCCTAACTACAGGATGATTGATCAGTGATGCTTTTGAAGAAAGATCTTGATCAAAAGGTAGAAATGTGAAAGTTGTCAAAACCAAAATGAAGTCACTTGCGTTAAGAAAGCCTGACAAATAGGAAAGATATGAGGAGACTCTCAGGCATAAATAACTGATAATGAAAATGATCACAAAAGACTGCAAAAACTACAACCTATACAAAGACCACCTGAAACTTACATAAAAAATACTGCAAGGACATCTGCCCAGCAACTACCTATGGAGCCTCAGGCTGGCATCACCCATGTTACTGATCTTTGTATCCAAGGATAATTATCTCAAAACAATTATGTAAGATTTTTCCTTTTCCCTTTAAAAACATTTGTCTTCCTTTACCTCCCTGAATACATATACAATTTACTATGGCAAATATATTCCAATTGCAATCACCTATTCCTGAGTACATGTCATTTTTTTTAGAGATTCTCTCTCTGTTTGCTATTTAAGTTTTAAGTTGACATTTTCTACCTCTCCTTCCATTGTCTTCTCTGGCCCTCTTGCTGCCTTCTTTTTTTTTTCTTTTTGAGATGGAGTCTCGCTCTGTCGCCCAGGCTAGAGTGCAGTGGCACAATCTTGGCTCACTGCAACCACTGCCTCCTGGGTTCAAGCGATTCTCCTGCCTCAGCCTCCAGAGTAGCTGGGACTACAGGCATGTACCACCATGCCCGTCTAACTTTTGTATTTTTAGTAGACGAGGTTTCACCATGTTGGCCAGGCTGGTCTCGAACTCCTGACCTCGTGATCCACCCACCTCAGCCTCCCAAAGTACTGGGATTACAGGCGTGAGCCACTGCGCCCAGCCTTGCCTCCCTCTTATAAGGCACCCTGTGATTACACTGGGCCTTCCCAGATAATCCAGGATAATCTCACATCTCAAGAGCCTTGACTTAGTCACATCTGCAAAGTTCCTTTTGCCACGTAAGATAACATATGGAGAGGTTCCAGAGAGTAGGACGTGACCCTGTTTGGGAGGCCATTATTGAGCCTATCATACGAGGCACAAAGAGGGCTGAGATGTATGTCTCAAGATTTGGACCTACAATTAAGATTAATGCTCAGTCTTAATCATTGTCCCCCATTTCTTCTCTGCTCGTCTACAAGAAAATTCTGATCTGCTTGATGAACCACAGCCTCATGTCAGACTCAGACGGTAGATCCAAGCACTGGAGTCTTCCAGGCACCTGACCAGTGGGACAGGGCTGACAAATGTTGCAGTAACTAGTGTATTTGAAGTGCATGAGCACGCCAAGCTGGAATGTTCCTGACTTAGAGATCTGGCTGATGAGGTGCCACTCCTCCTGTGTGACAGGTTGGAGAGGTGCCACCCCACCACGCCAGGAGGCATTTCCCAGACCTGCTGGGACCAACCAGACAGCAGAGGCACTGAAAGGATTCTCCATAGATCAGCCTCCATTGGGAGTGGTCCTAAGAACAGAGAAGAATAGGAAAAATATTCCAAGCCTGTACCCAGCAGGCTCCAGAGCACTGGATGCTCATGCTGCCTTCCATAGTTTCACATGCCTTGGGAGAATCCTCAGAATCTCCCTGCCATGTAGGTGAGACGGGGATGTTGCTTTCCCCTTGAAGATGTGACTGGGACGTGCACCGTACCTCAGCCTCTGCAGGCCTGGTTAAGAGCCTCCCATGTATGCAGCAGGGTTTATTTTGTAATTTTGGAAGGGAGTGGGACAGGGAGCTTTCTGAGCCCGTTCAGGAAAACAGGCCAAAGGGAGAGAAAGGAGGAGAGTAAGCACCAGGCAGGTGTCAAATAGTGAGTGCAACTGCCCAGCCCCGGTGACATCCTTACCCAGCAGGGCCTGGGCCTCCCTCCTCTCTATGAACCAAGCACCTGGCATAAGGCCTGGCACCAGGGAGGATTCTGTAATACTTGAAGAATGAGTGAATGAATGAATGAGCAAGAGAGGGAGTGCACCAAGATGGTTTGGAGAACAGACTCTGGAACGAGGCCTGGGTTTGAATCTTGACTCCATCCGTTATTCGTTGTGATTTTGAGCCAGTTACTCAGTCTACTCCTCTGAGCCTCAGTTTTCTCATCTGTAAAATGCGAATGAGAATAATAGCCTTTATCTCATAGGGCTGTTACGTGACTTACAGGAGCCCATGTGTGAAAGTGCTTAGAACCAGGCCTAGCCTATCATGTGCATCTGGTAAATGCTAGTTATTAATAGAACAAGAACTATTTCTAGATTTGTGCAAACCTTAAATACTCTAGTAACTGACGAATTGCTGCAGAAAGGATGTCCTTCCTGGGGTGTGACCTGACGCCTTCATGTTGCAGCTTCATCACTGCGCCTCTTCCTTACCAGCTTTTCAAACTCAGGCCTGCCAGGAGGGCAGTTTTAGAAACAACTGTGTATGCAGCACAGATCACATTAAAAGGCCCAATCCATCAACATGTCTGCAGCCCTGGGGTGCCTCCTGCCTTAAATCAATGATGTTTACAAAGTTGGATGGAAAGGTTGTGATGTTTTTTTTCATCTCCCACACCCTTTCTGTGATAACCAACCATCTCTCTTGCAAATAAATACCTGTCTGTGCCCACTTCTCTGGCCCTGGAAGGCTGGTGGGCTCTTCTCTCAGGGTGGACCTTCATGACCTGTTGCCAGCTCTGTAACTGGAGTGAGCCCCAGGAGGGGCATTTCACACATGCAAGATGTCACCCCCTCCCTGCAGCAAGAGGGTTTGAGTCACTTACCCAAGAATGCACAGCCAGGAAGTGGCAATGTCTCAATCTGAGCCCAGAACTAACTGATGACACACAGCAGCTAACATTAAGTGAGGACTTCTACCGTTTCAAATGCCTGTATTCACTAATGGTGAATGGTCATCCTCATTTTACACATGGCAAAGCTGAGGCACAGAGTGATAAAACACCTTACCCCATCCCCCAGCTGTAAATGGATTTGCCAACATTCAAACTCAAGCACTTGGGGTCCTGAAACCCTGCTTGAAACCCCCAGGCTTCCACTGGCTGGTAAAGGTCCACGCTCAGCCTGCTGGCTCACACCATCTAACCCACTTTCATCTATCTGATCTAGAATCACCTCTCAGGAGCCCGCGCTTGTCCCCAGTGACTGGGGTGCTCGCCAGTATCTGGAGAGCAGCGGATGCTTCACAAAGGGCAACTGAAAATCACAGTGATGATGCAGGCCTGTCGACTGAGCTACCAGTTAAGGATGTACAAAGAGTCCAGGATGCCTCTGACTCCCCATCTACGCCAAAAGTTAATTCTGCCTTTAAAGAGCTCCATTCCCCCAGAGGAAGTATCACTTCATTAGCGAGGCCCTTCTCCATGAACACGGAACAAGCAGGCCAATAAAACTCACTGGGTTTTGGCATCACTTTGGAAATCGATGCGCTATGATTGCGAATCCGGCGTCTGTCAGCAGCTGCCTAATTTTAGCTGGATCTTTGCAAGCATCTAGCCCTATTCATCTGCCCCCATGGACGAGCAGTGAGGTTCCAAGAAGCGTCATCAATCTTTCGACCAAAGTGTCCTAATGAAATACAAATCTGTTGTCACTTAAAGAGCCATCTGTCATGGTGGCACAGAAGAAATGCTACCAGGAGAACAATAACCATAATTTCATTTTAAGACTCAGCCTTCTTTCCCCTTTCGCTGCCAGAGAAAAATCTATATTTTTTACTGTTTCATTTTGTCACAGAGCAATAGGAGGAAAAGCCATCAATAGGGTGTTAAAGATATTTCCAATTATGTGCAAGTTCCCTGCTACAAGGGCTCTTGGCTTCTTGCAGTGAGTTGACACCTATTTGCATGAGGTAGAGTTAGCAGGAGGATGATGTAGTGTCCCTGTCCTTGGCATGCAGCACTGCTTATATGACTAAAGAGGCAGAATGAGTGCAGGGTTCCCAGAGGGCGGGGGTCCCAGGAAATGGAAGCACCAGCTTTAAATAGCATCAGACCATTCCTGGGTGGGGTGGTCAACATTAGCACATGGAGCCCAGGCAGCGGAAATTGCCAGGAAAGAAGAAGGAAGGAAGCTGGAGGGGAGGGTGGGTGGCATGTGTTTTCCAGGCAGGGCAGGGTCAGCAGCCTCTGAGGGTCTAACCGCTTCATCTTTCAAGTGGGGCCTTTGAGACACAGGGAAAAAAAAAAAACCTGACTTCAAAGTCCCCAGCTAGTTACTAACAAAAAAAGAGAGAAGCTGAAACTCCTTCTTATCTGCTCCTTAATGGGAGCTGTTTCTCTGGACGTAAAATGTTGGGGAAATGCAGCAGGTTTCGCCAGACTGCCTTTATACACCCACAAGTCCGGACTTATGTTGGAAGCCTCTTTAGGTATGTATTTTTTAAAGTCAGCTCTATCAATATAATGTAGATGTAATAAAATGCAGTAATTTTAAGTATACAACTTGATGAGTTTTGACATATGTATATAGGTTTTTAACCACTCCACAATCACAATGGGAACACTTCCATCATTCCCAAAATATTTGCTTGTTTCTTTTCAGTCAACGACTTCCACAGGCCACAGCCTTTGCCACCTAATCTGCCCTCTGCCATTATGGTTTTGCTTCTTCTAAAATTTTATAGAAATGAAATCATACAGTATTCAGTCTTTTGTATCTGTTTATTATTTTTTTTGATCCAGGACAATGTCTTTAAGATTCATCCATGATGTTCTGCATATCCGTTGTTTATACGTTTCATTACTGAGTAGTATTCCATTGTATGTATATACCATGTTTTCTGTATTTGCCAGTTGATGGGCACTTTTGCCAGTTTTGGGCTATGATAAATAAAGGGGCTACAATTATTCACATACAAATCTTTATGTGGACATGTATATTCTTTTCTTTTGGTAAATATCCTGCAGTGGAATGGATAGATGCATGTCTGACTTTTTAAGAAATTGCCAGAATGATTTCTAAAGATTCTGTTCCATTTTGCATTTATACGACAAGGTATAAGAATTACAGTAAGGCAACACCTTTGTCAACATCTGTTATTATCAGGTTTTAATGTTAGCCATTCTAGTGGGTACGTGGTACTATCTCATTCACATTTCCCTGATGATTAATGATGTTAAATATCTTCTGACTACTTATATGTCATTATATGTTGTCTTTGGTGAATTATTAATTCAAATCTTCTACTATTTATTTTATTGTTTACTTACTAATGCTCTTTATATATGTTCAGATGCAAGTAATTTATTAGGTCTATGCTCTGCAAATAAATTGCAGCTTGTCTTTTCATTTTCTTTAAATGCTTCTTTTGAAGAGCATGCATTTTTAATTCAAAAGACTTTTCTACATACCAGATAGAACCTTTATTACCTTAAAACATTATCCTGCTCCTATCAACACATTTGAAGAATTTTGAATGTGCAGAATGCTCAAAGTAGAGCCTTTGGGTTTGGCTTTCACTCTTCAGAGTTAGTTTGGCTTTCCATGGGCTTCACTAGCCTTGGAATGTGGCAGCAGCTCCCATCTTAGGGGCAGCAGCGTGGCCTGAGAGACTGCCTTCTCTCCATTGTGGGTGGCCTCAGGTGACTTAGGCCAATCTTATTCAAGGTGCCCATGTGTCAACCTCCCAGCTTCTGTAAGAACACATTAGAAAGACTGTTTTGCTTTTGGTGGTTGAACTTTTACTGGAAACCTCATTTCCACACCTATCGACTTTATTAGAAGTGTAAACATCCTAGATTAAATTGACTGTCCCAAGAACGGCTTGACCAATATGACCTGGGAGTGGCCTGAGCACTGGCACTGGTTATGCCCCTTCTGGCCAGCAGCCCGGCCAAGGACAGGAGCAGACCATAGGTGGGGCTGGTCCTTCTGCGGTAAACCCTAGAGGAGGAAATCCACTCCCGCTTATATGCCAGAGAACAAATATCAACAGCACAGAGAATGCTGCTGTAGGTCACGTTACACCACTTGTGGTTCTGAACTGAAGGGGACCCATCCAATAGAATAAACCTCCTAGATATGCAGAAGTCCTCAAGGCCTAAGGTCACAGTTTAGAAGGAAAACTGTCTTTCTACAAGTGTAAGCACAGAACTCACAGCTAGGGGCCTGCACTGTTGGGCACACCCTCCCCCACTCAGGTGCAAAGCTCTTCTTAGTGCAACAAGCAGTGCCCGGGATAAAGACCTTTCCTGGGACACTAGCAGCAAGCATGTGTCCCAGCGTCTGAGTGCGCACTGCTGTGTGCCTGCTGTGCCGAGACTGTCTTGAACTGGGTATACTCCATGGAGATCTCTATGTCCCAAACCACATACTCCAGGAAGACCCGATGATACCCAGAATGTCTTCATGCAGAGCCTTCAGGTACGACTAACCTTCTGCAGCCCACTGGTGTGGACAGGAGTGAACACAGCCAGGCACTGAAGCAGCACGGGAGCATCTTCATTTTTTATTTTGATGAAGTCTAGTATATCATTTTTTTATTTTAACAACTCATACTTTCTGTGCTTCTTTTTTTTTTTTTTTTTTGCCTAAATCAAAGTCACAAAATTTTTCTCCATGTTTTCTTCTAAAATTTTTAGTTTTAATACTAGAAGCGTGAGATCAAGGTTGAGGATGGTTGTGTGTTTCTCCCCTCAGTATAAACGTCCAGTTGATCCAGGAGTTTGCTGAGAAGACAATCCTTTCCCCATGGAATTAACTTTCCATTTTTGTAGAAAATCAAACTCATATTTGTAAACCTTCTTTCCTATTCTCTATTCTGTTCCATTGTTCTATATGCCTGTCCTTACACCAATTCCACACTCTTTGATTATGATAACTTTATAATTTGCTTGAAACCAGCTAATATAAATCAACTCTTCTGCTTTTTCAAATGGTTTTGGATAGTCTAGGTCCATTGTGTTTCCACATATGCTTTGAAATCAGCTTATCCATGTCAACAAAAAGTGAGGTGAGATTTTGTTTGTGATCACGTTATACTTGTAGATCACTTTTAGAAAATTTACATGTTCACAGCATTGAGTCTTCAGTTCTGACATATCTCAATCCTGCTTGATTTCTCTCAGCAATTTGTTTTTTAGTTTTCACGTATTTTGTGAAATTTATCTCTAGATATATTTTATGATAATGTATGGTATATATTATGATTTTAATGCATTTATTAATGGTTTCTTGACAATCTTAGACTTTTCACTTGAATTTTTTGATTATTTCATGTAGGATGATAGTAGATAAGGTTGAATTGAAATCTACTATATTGCTATTGTTTTTGTTTGTTCCTTTTGTTCATTGCAACTTTTTCCACTTGTCCTGCCTTCTTCTGAATTAATTGAATGTTTAGTAAGTTCATTTCAATCTCCACTATTGGTTTATTGGTAATGTCTCCTTCTTTTACTTGTGTGTATTTTTACCAGTTGCTCAAGCATTTAGAATATACATCTTTAATCTGTCAGTATACCTGCAAATAATATTAGTATGAGAGCTTTATGACAGTAAATTTTCAATTTCCCTATCTTTTGTGCTATTATTTCTTATATTTTATTATTACATATATTACAAACCTTACAATACGTCATTGTTGTTAGTACTTTAAGCAGTCAATTATCTTAAAGGGTAAAATATGAGAAACAAAAAAATCATCTTTATTGTTCTAGCTTGTATTATTTCTTTGTGTAGATCCTAACTTCTATTTTTATCATTTTCTTTGTACCCAAAAGACGTTCTTTGACATTTTTTTGAGAAGCCGTTCTGCTGGCATTGAATTCTTTCATCTATTTCTGAAGCAGTCTTCATTTCTTGCATGTTTAAGTGACATTTCCACTGGGTATAGAATTCTATACTCCTATCTTACATTTCTTCTTTTGCTACTTTAAAGATGTTGCTCCATTGTTTTATGCCTTGTATGGTTTCTAACATGACATCTTCTATTCTTATCTTTGTTCCCCTGTCTATTATATCTCTCTTTTTCTGGCTCCTTTTGAGATTTTTCTCTTTATTGCTAGTTTTCTGAATTTGATTACGCTGTGCTTTCATGTGATTTATTTTATGTTTCTTTTGCTTTGGTGTTGTTAAGATTTTGGATGTTCAGGCTTATAATTTTTATCAAATTTAGAAAAATTGTGGCCATTATTTCTTAAAATATTTTTTCTGCCCCCATTCTACTCCCACATCCTCTCCTCTTCTCTGGAGCTTCAGTTCTAAGTATGTTAAGACAATGGATATTGTTCCACAGATTACCGACGTTTTGTTCATTCTTCAGGTATTTCCCCACTCTGCTCTATTTTGGATAGTTTCTTTTGCTATGTATTCAATTTCAGTGACCTTTTCTGTTGCAGGATCTAATCTGATGTTAATACCATCACATGTAATTTTTTTCAGTTCAGAAATTGTATTTTTCTGCTATAGATGTTCCATTTGGGTTTTTAAAACTCAGCCTGTTAATTTTCTTCTGTTTTCTTAAACATCCGAGTGCATTTATAATAGCTATTTTAGTGTCCTTAGTTAGTAGTTCCAACGTAACCATCATTTTTGGATCCCTTTATATTGATATGTTTTTCCTTCTGATCGTAGGTCCTACATTTTTGCTTCTTTGCATGCCTTGTGATTTTTTGTTAGATGCTGGACATTGTGATTTTATGTTGTTGGTTATTAATTTTGTTGTGTCTCTTTAAATAGTGCTGGATTTTGTTCTGGGAAGCAGTTATTTTGAGTCAGTTGGATAATTCTGAGGCTTTCTTTTAAGTTTATTAGAGAAGATATAGAGCAGAGTTTATTTAGGTCTAATTAATGCCCACTTCTAATCCAGTAGCCTTCTGAGGAGTCTACCTGATGCCCTGTTTACTATGAAGTCTTTTCACTGTTTCTGGTGGGAACAAAAGCTACCCCACAGCTCCCAACCCTGTGTGAGCTTTGAGAATACCTCTGCATCCCCTCTTCTGGTGTTTCTGTTTACCTTGGCCCCAGGTACTTTTCTCACATATGTGTAAATCATCACTTAGATGGATTCTTGAGGGGACCCCTCTCAAGTCTTTGGAGGTCCCTTTCTGTGCAGCACCCTCTTCAATAGTTTGTCTTTCAATTTCTAGCCAACTTGGCCTTCTCAAATTCTGTCCTCCTTCTCCTCAAATCATCAAAGCTACCAGGCTCCGTTTCAGTTCTCCCTCCTTTCTTTGCTGTCCAGAAGCCACTTCCAAAGGGCGATCTGGGCAGCTATAGGGCACAGCTCACTTGCTCTCTTTCTGTGTCTGTTTTCACTCCTGTGTGGCCAGCTGTTGAATGTCCAACACAGTTGTTTGAAGTACTTCGTCCACTTTTCTGGTTGCTTGAGGTAGGAGGGTAAATTCCATTCCTGTTAGTTCATCATGACCAGAGTAAAAACATAGTTGATGCAGTGTTCTAATGTGTTTTAACTCACCTTTGAACATTGGTATCATTAAGAGTCAAATACATTTTTTTTCCCAAATTGAATCTGACTGGAACCCCCCAAATCTAAAGCTGATGGCAGTAGAATTTCTCAGAGTGAAAGGGGGTCTGAGGCTGTCTGTTTCTGGTCTCTCCTCACAGGGGCACCCCTGACCCCGGAGGTCCCTCAAGGGAAGCACATCAGTGAAAATGTCTGGCTTCCAGCATAACCTTAATCCTCCTTAGTGTGGTATTCAAGGGCCTTCATCGCCATGTTCCTGTCAACTCCCTCACCACATCTCCTGCCCCTCCCCTCCCCTCTTCTCACCCCATACTTGATGCTTTATCCCCATGGAGATGTTTATGATTTCCTTCTACATCTCTGCTTTCACTCATACTGTTCCTCCTCGCCAGACTGATTCTACACCCCAGGCTCCCAGCCTCTGCTTTTCCACCCAGCCAGGGCTTAGAGTCAGTCTAACATCGGGGCAGGCTGTGCAGTCAGCACCCACCACTGAAACTGGCAAAGGGCCTTGGGCAAAATTGTCTGTACCCTTCATATCACTATATTTTTCTCTTTTTAGATTTTTATTTTGCTAAACACAATACAGTTGGAGTCATAGAAATATCCTTCGTGTACACTGGTTGCTAAACTCTTTAGTGTCTGATTCAAGGATCATATTTGCAACTCCTAACTGCAAATCTGACACACAGTAGTTTGTCAATAAATATCCGTAGGTTAAATGAAGGGAAGGGAAAGGGAGTTCAGGAGGAAGTCCTGATATGAGCAAAGGAAACCAGGGGAGAATAAATGGGGCTGCTTCAGGGAGTGGCTGAAACAAAGCACAGGGCAGATTTGAGAAGATTTGAGAGACAATGGGCACAGCATTCAGTCAGCATTCACGCTGGCCTGTGCACCTTCAGACTCTGACTCTGCACTTTCTGTGTGACTTTGGGCAAGTGGCTTAGCCTCTCTGGGCCTTTGTTTTTCATAAAATAAGGATCTTCATGTCTACCTCACAGGGTTCTTGTGGTGTTGATATAAGGCAATTGGATTGATGATTGAACAATATGAAATGGTTGGGTTTTGATCATCTTTGATCTGTAAATGGTATGGAAGCCTAAAGCCCAGGCCACAGATCCCAGGAGGCCAGTGTCCCCTCACAGCCCTGGCCGGCCCTTCCAAGGATGAGCTGTATATTGGAACAGTGAAGGGTCATGGCTGCTCTGCACCGGAAGCCAGCGTGTTTCCTGTCCCCGATTGAACCTTCCCCTGCTGACCCACTCAGAGCCTACTGTCATCTCAGAGGCACCAAAGAACCTGTGGCCTGGGAAGCCCAGAGCATTTCCAAGGTGTTGCCACAGGCAGCTGCCACTAGCATGGCAGAGCTAGGCTTGTAGCACTTCTGTTTCTTTATTTGCCCAGAAAATGGAAGCCTTTCAACTGACAGCTCGCCTTGGACCAGGTTAACGTGGGAACTGAGAGCAGGCGGGCAAAGCCAGGAGGGAGAAGGAAGAGGAGGCAATGGATGCCAAGTGGGTCTGGTTGCTCCCATTCATTCTAGGCGACTGTTACATGGGGCAGAATTATCCTCGAATCCCGTTTCTCTCCATTCAGTGCTTCTAGGGAAGATCTACTTGACAGTTCAGGAGAAAAAAGCTGTGTAAAAGTGAATGGCCCATGATACTCTGTAGAAACTGTAGGATGGAGAAATCTCAGTGACCTTGTGTTGTATATGTCCTAAGATCTCCAAAATAAACTCAGATGAGGTGAGAAGGCAAGTTTGACATCAGCGCTCCTGCACCGCAGTGTGCTCCAGGACCCCCCACAGGGGGCTTGGCCCTCATTTTCTCCTCACCCCTGCTTCCCACCCCTATGGCAGCCTTAACTGCTTTCCTTCAGCCCTACGGCCCTCCTCTCCCCTTGGACTGCCCGCAAAACAGAACCCTTCAGCCTGAACAAATGTACCTCCACCCTGCCCTTTATTCTCAGTGGCCTTTCAAACTTCAACAAGGAGAGAGGGGCAAGTTCTGGTGCTGAGCCACAGCCTGTGGAGATAAACAAGTGCTTCTGGCTGTTCATCTATAGGACTGCTCAGCCAGGGCCCTGTCTATTGAGGGACCCCCACATCACCAGGAGGCACAGGCTGTAGTCTCAGCTGGAGAAGCGTCTTCAGCCCAACCCAGAGAGAGATGAGCTGCTTGGAGGCTTGAGACCCTCTGACTGAGCAGAAAGCATTTTACTTATTTAGAGAATGGCTCATGCTGTTATGCTGACCGAGAAGGCTCACAGTCAGTCATCTGTAAGCTGGAGACCCAGTAGTGTAAATAGATATGGGAAGAGCTGGTAGTGTAATTCAGTCTGAGTTGAAAGGCCTGAGAAACAGGGGGATCGATGGTGTAAATCCAGAAGTCCAAAGGCCCAAGAACCAGGAGCGCCAACGTGTAAAGGCAGGAGAAGACGTATGCCCCAGTTCCAGCAGATAGAATGAATTTGCCCTTCCTCTGACATGCTGTGCTATTTGGATCTTTGATGGACTGCCTGAATGACACCTTGTCTACACTGATGAGGGAAGATCTTTTTTCGGTCCATTGATTCAAATGCTAATCTTGTCCAGAAACACCCTTGTGGGCTCACCCAGACATAATATTTTACCAGTGATCTGGGCATCCTTTAGCCCAGTCAAGTTGATACCTAAAATTCACCAGCACAGGGACAGTCCATGGAACACGTGCCATTCAGTTTAATGAAGTGGCATCCTGGGAACCATGCCCATGCCCATAGGAGCATTTCTTGGAGGTGAACTTATCAAACCGAACCCTCCAGGTGAACGTACCTACCTGCTCCACCATGTGTCTGAGTGACTGCGGGCAAAAGATTTCATGTCTCTGATCACATGGGGAAATATACTGAGGATAGCAGGAGAGAGAAAGGAGCGACAAGCATGAGAAAGGGAGAAAACTAGGGGCAATCCCAGTTACAGAGCATTTCCTCCGTTGGAATACGGGGATGCTGACAGCATTCATTTCCTAAGCCCCTTGTGTCAACACAGAAACACTTGATCGTATATTCGCTGTTTCTTGACCTTCACCTTCTCATACCACGCAGGCCCTCGCCCAGTTTCTGTCGTCACCGAAGTCTACTTCAGGCCAATGAGTTTCTGAATTTATGAATATTAATAAGACAGACGCCCTTCACAATCTTGCTGACACTTTCACATGGTTCAGTGAAATATTGTTCACAGATGCATGAAAGTCAAACTCCAGGCCTGATCCATGGTGAATGGTGAGTGTTGGGGCTCTGCTGCTCTTCCCGTATCTATTTGCTCATTTAATAATAATGTAATTATCATAAATCACCATAGACACTGTGCTAGGGGTTGGAGATGTCCAGCATCCACTCATTCACTCATTCACTCATTCATTCATTCACTTTTCCTCCAAATGAACAGTTAGCAAATGCCTTCCAAATGCAGGGTACAAATGACCCCAGAGGGATAGGGGCAGCCATGGGTGATGTGGCATGGTGCATGGGAGACTGAGAAGGCTGCATAGATTGATTTCAAACAGGGAGATAATGAGAGCCAGGGTTCTGTCCATTGGAGAAAGAAGTTACAAATATGGAAAACTAGAGTCAACTCTGTTTACCAAATTCTGCAGCACAGAACCAGAGGGCGTAAGGCAGTGAAAATGGTTCAAATTATTTTAAAATAATTTAAGAAATTATTTATTAAAAAAGAACGGATTTTGTAGCAGAGGCAACTGTGCTAAAAATAAGAGACAAACTGGGAAGCGCTGCCTTGACCCACCCACGGGCCCTGAGGCTTGAAAGGGTGCTGCCCACGGCTGGCGGCTCTCTCTGGGGCAACCCTGGGGCCCTATCTAGCCCTCTGTGGTTTGGCTTCCCAGTTTCCTGACCACAAGCTCTCACAAGGCAGGCGACTCCGCTCCCGCTGGGGGAGAGGGGCTGCTCAGGAGGGGATCCATGTCTCACTTGGCCTCATCACGTCACTCCAGAAACCCTTCAGCCCTGGCCCTAGTCTCCTGGGGCCCATCATCGTGCAGCTTCCCTGGGGAGCAGGGAATGAAGAATGTGTGCTAGGATGTGCTCCTGGGGTCCATGCCTGTGGAAGGCAGGGAAGGTAGCAGACCTGGACAGTACAGATGGAGATCACTGACCCCACAGGGAAGCACAGAACAAAAGGGCTCCTGGAGTGGCCTGCCCGGCCGCTCATACCCCACCTCTGTCTGTCAAACATAGCACAGGGTACTCTGGGAAGGCATGGCAATGGTGAGGTGCTCTTTGCCACTGGGGCAGCCCCTGAAGTGGGGACAGTTGAAGGCTGTGTGGTGACAGTAAACCCCATCCGCTGGGGCAGCGGGTTCCTTCCTGGATGGTGGGTCTGGGCAATGCATCACAGTGTCCCTAAGAGATACTGCAACTGGTGGCTAAGAGACCCTGCCCTCATCAGACCTGGTTTTTGGCCTTGTTCCCTGTGTCTGTCCCAGGCTTCGGTCCCCTTATCCGTAAAACAGGACGAATGCAGGACTCTGTCAGCACAAATGGGATGACACGGATTCCAGAAGGCTTTGTACACCATGGCGTGTGGCTTTGTAGACTGTGGAGTGCTGGGCACGGTGTGACCTTCCATAATGGAGCATTGGGCAGGGCAGCCATGGGGAGAGCAGCCAGGAGCTGGACCCGAGGCCCCTCAGACCCGACTACATCCATGACTGTCACTGAATTCTTACAAACACTCCATGAGGAGAGCTTTATTATTTCTGCTTTTAACAATATTTTCCACTATTTATTTCAGCTTTTAACAAATGGATATTTTAAAAATAAGGTAGATTACAGAGAATGATAGCGAATAGAGAGGTGCTACAATGTAACAAGCGATTAAGAGCCCTGACTCAGAGGCTAGGCAGCCTGGGTTGGAATCTAGTGCCCTATTGTAGAAGCTGTGCTATCTTCGGCAGGTTACTTAACCTCTCTGTGCATTACCTTCATCATCTGTAAAAAGAGAATAATTATAGCACCTGCCTTAGAGTTGTTAATGCAGATAAATCCCCTGGCATAGGGAAATCTATGAGTCGTTGCTTTTATTATTATTACTACTGCAAATGCAAATACCCCCAAGGAGATTTCATAAAGGTTTGTTAATTCACTTCAGATTCTTCACTTCTTTTCCCTTATCTTGAAATAATTTATAATTCTGAAATAACTGTAAATTCACAGGAAGTTGAAAAACTGCACAGAAAGGTCCCATATAACCTTTACCCAGCTTTCCCCGAGGTTGATATCTCACAGAACTATGATACCATACCCAAATCAGGGGTCCAGCCAACACTGGCATGATTGTATTAACTAGACTACAGACTTTATTCAGATTACAGATTACAGC
>CAUYQU010094293.1:0-74919 GCA_963574635.1 Cheracebus regulus | reverse complement strand
TTAGAACATGTTCTTTTAGCTCACAGAAGTTTCTTATTACCCACCTTCTGAAGCCTGATTCAGTCATTTCATCACACTCCATCTCTGTCCAGCCTTGTTCCCTTGCTGGGGAGGAGTTGTGATCCCTTGTTGGAGGAGAGGTGTTCTGGTTTCGGGTGTTTTCATCCTTTTTGCGTTGGTTTCTTCCCATCTTTGTGTATTTATCCTCCTGTCATCTCTGTAGTTGCTGACTTTCAGATTGGGCCACTGAGTGGACGTTAGTTTGTTGATGACGAAGTTATTTCTGTTTCTTAGTTTTCCTCCTAACAGTCTGGCCTCTCTGCTGTAGGACTGCTGAGGTCCACTCCAGGCCCTGCTTCCTGGGGATCACCTGCAGCAGCTTCTGCACTTTCACTGGGAGCTGCAATCCAGAGCTGCTCCTAATCCGCCATCTTGGATCCCACATCATTAATTTTATATATTTTTTTCTAAGATGTGCATTTGAGGTTATCAATTTATTTCCATGTGCCACTGCAGTATATCTAAAAAGTTTTAATAATAATGTTCAATATTTAATATGCTTTGTTCAAAATATTTTTAATTTTTTATTGTATTTTTTATTTTATGTATATGTTATTTAGAATAATGTTGCTTAATTTCTGAAGAGCTGTAGACTTCTTTGTTATATTTTAGTTATCGATTGCCAGTTTATTTCTACTATTTTTAAATGTCATAACTATGTGCTTTCAATCCTCTAAATTGTGCTGACCCTTGCTTTATGGACTAGAACATGGTCTGTTTTAAAAAATCTCCCACATACACAGAAGGAAGGGGCTGCTCCTGCAGTTGTCAGGCTTAGGCTGTGTGTCAGTTACATAAAATTGGTTTATTGTGTTATTCGAAACTCCTTTATCCTGAAACTTTCTTCTTTTTGTTGTGTCAATTCATGAGATAGGTGTTCTAAACTCTGCAATAAAACTAATGAATTTACCTGCTTTTCCCTTTAGTTCTGCTGATTTTTGCTTGTAATAATATGAAGCTATGTTTTCAGGAGCATAGGAACTAAAGATTGTGTCTCTCTGTTGACCTGACTTCTTATGATCTTGAAATGTATCTATTCAACTCTAGTAACAGTTTTTCTGTTGAAATCACCTTTGTCTATTATTATTGTGACTGCATCTATTTTGCTTAATATATATGATGTGTCTTCTTCCATTTTTCAATGTCAGCAAGTATGCATTGTATTTCTGATGACTTTTGGTGGTTGAAAACTTATATATGTACCTTCCTTCTCTTTATTCAAACTGACAGTGTTTTTATTTTCTTTTAAATAGGATTTAGTTCATTTATATTAAAATTATTCATTTTTATAATTGGTTCTGAATCTACCATCTGATTATGTATTTTCTACATTTCCTACCTGATTGTTTGCTCCTTTATTTTATTTTTTAATTTGAATTAACCAAATATTTTGTTTCACTTACTCTCCTCTATTATCTCTTAAATTTTCCATAGTCTTATATTACTTTTTAAGGGTTTATCATAGAAATTTCAATATGCATCCTTGAATTATTGCAGCCTAACTAAAGTTTTGCTTTTGTTTTGAACAATATGAGAACCCTTCAACACTTTACCATAATTTACCCATGCCCTCTTTTTTCTACTCTTATTATGTTTTTACTTTTATATATGTCAGTCTCCTACAGAATAGTATTATTTTGTGTATCATACTCATTATTCTTGTGTATTTGCCCATGTATTTGTTCTTTCTAGTAAATTTTACTTTTTCAGCTGTACTGTACTCACATCTAGAATCAATTGTGTCCAGCAAAGAACTTCTCTTTTTCTAATTTTTATTATTATTACTATCATGAATTCACTCAATGTTTGCCTGAAAGCATTTTATTACACCTTTTTAATCTAACTTTGCTGTATTGAGACACAATGCAAATTCATTAATATTCACCAATTTTAAGTGAAATCAGTGCACAATTTTTCCATCACCTCTCAAATACCCTTGTGCCATTTTTGAGTCAGTCTTCTCCTTTTTGGCTCAGCCCTTGACTGCCACCAATATACTTTTTGTCAGTATAGTAGTTTACTAGAATTCTATATCATCACTTTCATTGAACCTAATGCATTTGAGAGTAGTCTATATTGCCGTGTACAACAGTACTTTAGTCCTGTTTACTGCTGACTAGTATTTTGATATAGGGGTGTATCACAATTTATTCATTCATTCACCAGTGAAATAACATTTGGGTTGTTTTTTATTTGTGACCATTATTAATAAAGTTACTGTGAGCATTTATGAATACATACTTTTTATTATATGCTTTTTTTGTTTTGGAAAAGCATTTAAAAGTGAAATTGCTTGGCCATTTTGTAGGTATTATGTTGTATAAAAAAGAGCAAAATATTTCATCACTGGCTATCCCATTTTACAATCCCATGAGAAATTTATGAGAATTACAGCTGCTCTTCATCCTCATCAATAATTAGTATTGTCAGCCAATCATGGTGGCTCACGTCTGTGATTCCAGCATTTTGGGAGGCCAAGGTAGGCGGATCACCTGAGTTTGGGAGTTTGAGACCAACCTGACCAATATTGTGAAATCCTGTCTCTACTAAAAATACAAAATTAGCTGGGCATGGTGGTGCATGCCTGTAATCCCAGCTACTCAGGAAGCTGAGGCAGATGAGAGGCGGAGGTTGCAGTGAGACGAGACTGTGCCATTGCACTCCAGCTGGGTGACAGAGTAAGACTCCATCTCAAAAAAAAAAAATTAGTTTTATCAGTCTTTTTACTTTAGCCATTCTAATGACTGAAGAGAGGTATTTCCTAGTGGTTTTAATTGAATTGTACCTAATAATTGATAAGATTGAGGATTTTTTCTTGTAACCATTTTCAATTTCTATATTCATTTTGATGCACCATCTATTCAAGTCTTTTACCTTTTAAAATTAGATTATGTGTCTTATGAATATTGTGAAATAATAGATTTTAAATTTATTCTGAACACAAGTTCTTTTTCAGATACATACTTGAAGTGGCTTCTAATTTGTGGCTTCCCTTTTCATTTCCTGATGGTATCTTTGAAAAAGCAAAAAAAAATTTTGATGAAATATAATTTATTGATTTTTTTATGATTTATGGTTGCCTAATTCAAGGTCATGAAGATGTTTTTCTAGAAATGTTATAGTTTAAGCTCTTACATTTAGGTATGTCATTCACTTCTAGTTAATTTATGTGAATGGTGAGAGTGAATGATGTTTATCTTCCAAATGGTTATCTAGCTTTTCTAAGACAGTATGTTAAAGATGATATCATTTCTTATTGAATTACAGTGATATTCTTGTCAAAAATTTATTGATCATATATATGTTGGTATATTTATAGACACTTCATTATGTTCCATTAATTTATACATTTATTCTTTTTTTGTTTTTTTTTTTTTGAGATGGAGTCTTGCTCTGTTACCCAGGCTGGAGTGCAATGGCCCAATCTCAGCTCACTGTAACCTCTGCCTCCCAAGTACAAGAAATTCTCCTGTCTCAGCCTCCCAAGTAGCTCAGATTACAGATATGTGCCACCACAGTGGGCTAACTTTTTGCACTTAGCAGAAACAGGCTTTCACCGTGTTAGTCAAGCTGGTCAAGAACTCCTTACCTCAGGTAATCCATCCACCTGGGCCTCCCAAAGTGCTGGGATTACAGGAGTGCACCATGGCACCCCCCTATACATTTAGCCCTATACAATACTACACTGATCTAATTACTAATTTTAGAATAATGCTTAAATTCATGTTTTAGAATGCCTCCAAATTTGTTCTTAATTTTAAATGTTGATTTGGCTATTCTAGATTATTAATTTATGTATAATTTTAAAAATCAACTTAACAATTTCTACAAAATGGTTTGCTAGAATTTTGATTGGAATTACATAAAATATATGGACCAATTAGGAAAGGATAGACATATTAGCAATACTAAATTTTATACTGTTAAATTCTTGAGTATTATATAATGCTATGCTACTATATATATCTCTAAAATTTTTAATTTCTAAATATTTTTCATATATATATACATATGTACAATTGATTTTTAAGTTGACTGCTATCATCTAAATGTCCCCTCCAAAACTTGTGTTGAAATTGAATTGCCATTGTAATAGTCTTAAGAGGTGGAATCACTAAGAGTTGATTAGTCCATGAGGGCTCTGCCTTCATTATTAATGAATTAATGCTATTATTGTGGGAATGGATTCTTAATCACCTTTCATAAAAGTGGCTTGCTAATGAAACGATGAGCTTGGCCCCCTTTTTTCCCTCTCTCAGCCTCTCTTTGCCCTTGCAACATTAAGTAATGCAGTAAGAACACCCTGAACGATGCTGACCCCTTGATCTTGGACTGCCTAGCTTCCAGAATAATGAGCCAATAAATGTATGTTTGTGATAAGTTACCCTGTCCATGGTATTTTGTTACAGCATCACAGAGTGAACTTGCCTAGAACCTTGATAAATCCACATATTAGTTCTAATAGACTTTTGTACATTTTCAGAAATTTTACAGAAATGTTTATGATGCCTGTAAATGAACAGTTATATTTTTTTCCTTTCTAATCTAAGTGCCTTTATTTATTTTTCTTGCCACATTTCACTGGCTAGAATCTCTAGCACAATATTGAGCATCATGGTGGCTTACGCCTGTATTTCCAACATTTTGGGAGACTGAGGCAGGCAGATCACCTGAGGTCAGTAGTTCGAGCCCAGCCTGGCCAACATGGTGAAACCCTGTCTCTACTAAAAATACAAAAATTAGCTGAGCATGGTGGCATATGCTTGTAGTCCCAGCTACTCAGGAGGCTGAGGCAGGAGAATTGCTAGAACCTGGAGGGGTGAGGGGGTGGAGGTTGCATTGTGCTGACATCATACCATTTCACGCAAACCTGGGCGAAAGATTTAGACTCTGTCTTTAAAAAAAAAAAAAAAAAAAAAAGAGGTGATGAGTACAAACATCTTTGTCTAATGGTAAAACAATATTGTCTTTCACTATGAATATATGTTTGTTGTAAGTTTGCAAGGGTGCTCTTTATTGGGCTAAAGGAATATCATTTTATTTCTAGTGTGCAGTTTTTATCAATATGAGAAAGTTCTCTCTGTTTCTATTTTGTCATGTGATTTAAAGAAAAATCATTAATGCATGTTGAATTTTGTCAAATTCTTTTTTGTATCTATTGAGGTGATCATATGCTTTTTATTCTCTAAGTCTATTAATATGGTCAATTACATTAATTGATTTTTAAATGTTAAAACAACATGGCCTCCCTGAGCTAAGCCATATATTATAAAGTGTTATCCTTTTCATATATTTCTGGAACCAATTAGCTAAATGTTTTGACAAGAATTTTAGTGTGTGATTTTACTTTTATAATGTCTTTGTCTGGTCTCAGTGCCAGTGTTATGTTAGTTTCATAAAATTAATTGGAAAGTTTTTACCTGCTGTTTTTTTGGAAGAGTTTGTGTAGGATTGGCTTTATTTTTCTTTTAATGTTTGAAGGAATTCACCATGCCAGCCATATGAACGTGGCTTTCTTTATAAAGCAGGTTTTTAATATACATTCAACTTCTAAAATCATTATAGGACAATTACGTGATGTATTTTTTTTCTTAAATGTTATGCTACTTATATGATATTTCTAAATTTTGTGGTGTTCAAGAAATCTGTCTACTTCATTTCAGTTGCCAAATTTACTGGTATAAATGTACTTTCCTAATATCTTTTTATTTTTCTGTAGGATTTATAACAAAGTACTTAATTCCATTTCTGTTATTGGTTATGTATTTTCTTTCTTTTTTTTTTTTTTCCTTTCTTCTCAGCTTGTCCCAAGGTTTTTCAAAACTGTGTTGATCTTTTCAAGTGATCAAATTAGATTCATTGAGTTTTTAAAATTTTATGTATTTTCTCTTTTTTTGGTTTCTGCTCTTATATTTAGTATTTTCTTTTTTCTGCTACTTGAGTTTCATTTGCTCTTTTTAAAGAAATATCTTTTGGGTAGAAGCCAAAGTCATTGGTTTTGACATTTCTTATTTTCTGATATAAGGATCTGATGCTACAAAATTATCTCTTTTCATGGCTTTAGACGTGTCCCAGATATTTTGATATGTTAGTTTTCCATTTTTGGTCAGTTTAAAACATCTTCCAATGTTTCTTGTGAGTTCTTCTTTGATCTATATTTCTATTATTGTATATTATTTCATAACCAAATATTTGTGGATTTTTGCAGATGTCTTCCTGCTATTTATTTCCAGTTTAATTGCATTGTGGTTAGAGGATTTCTGCTTCATGTCAGTCCTCTTAGGTTTATGAAGATTTTTAAATATAGATATTTATATGTACATATTAAATATATAATACAAATATATAAATATATGATAAAATGTAAATATATATTGTTATATATATTTTAAGTGCATTTTTGGTCTTCATTACATAAAAAAATCCAAAATTTTTTCCTTTTATTTGTGATGTTGCAGCCATTTATGTTTAATGTAATTATTGATATTGTTGGATTTAAATGTGTCATATTACAAATTATCTTTTTTGAAGCCAGGCGAGGTGGCTTATGCCTGCAATCCCAGAACTTTGGGAGGCCTAAGTCAGGAGTTCAAGACCAGCCTGACCAACATGGTGAAACCCCATCTCTACTAAACATACAAAAAATTAGCTGGATTTGGTGGCACATGACTGTAATCCCAGCTACTCTGGAGGCTGACGTAAGACAATCACTTGAACCCAGAAGAGGAAGGTTGCAGTGAGCAGTGATTGTGCCACTGCATTCCAGCCCAGGCAGCAATAGAGTGAGATCTGAAAAAAAAAAAAAAAAAAACAGACAAAACAAATTATCTGTTTTGGTCCTATCTGTTATTCGTTCCTCTTCTTCCTATTTATATATTTTCTTTTGCATTGATTATTACTTTTTTATTCCATTTTGTTTCTATTAGCATTACACAACTTTAGTAGGAATAAATCACCTTCCAGTAGTATACTTACAGCTTCCATTTCTTGTGCTATTTTTTTCCCGTGTTTTAATTCAACAAATGTTATAAAATGCATAAGACGTTGTGGATTTGTTTTTTATGAAACCATGAATTGCCTTTCAAATTTATTAAAATGTAAAAGGAGTACTTTATATATTTCTCTACATGTTTATCATTTCTGATGCTCTTCATTACTTTATGTAGATCAAAATTTCTATTTGGAACCATTTTCTTCTGCCTAAATAAATTAACATTTTTTTCTTGTGCATGTCTGCTGTTTATAAATTCTTCAGCTTCTGCTTCTTTATTAAATCTTCATATCTTTTATTTATAAAAGATATTTGTGCTAGATTTTTTAAAAGTTGACTTTTTTCTTTTATTTTCTTTTCTCTTTTTTCTTTCCTTTCCTCTTCCTTCCTTCCTTCTTTTCTCCTTTTTCTGTCTTTTTCTTCCTTTGCTTCCTTTTTCCTTCTTTCTTTCCTTACTAAAGGATGTCTCTACTATTTCTGACACGCTCTGCTTCTGAAGAAAATCTATGATATTTCTTTTTGTCCCTCCTGATATAATGCATCTTCTCACCTCTGACTGCTTTTAAGATTTTCTTCCTATTACTGACAGCAAAATTTTGATTATGATGTCTCACTTTTGTATAGTTTTATCCTTCTTAGGATTTATAAAGTTTGCTGAATCAATGATTTATAGTTTGCATTAAATTTATAAAATTTTAGCTATTATGTTTTCATATATTTTTTCACCATTTCTTCCTTTTTTCTGAGATTCCAATTGTAGGTATGTTAGACCGTTTGATATTGTCCCACAGATTATCAATACTATCTGCATTTTATTTCAATCTTTTATATTTCTTTGCTTCACATTTAATAGTTTCTGTTTCTATACCTTCAAATTATGATCATTTCTTCTGCAATGTATATTTGCTGATATTTCAATCTAGTGTATTTTAAATTCAGACATCCTATGATCTATGGAAGTTTCACATGCCTTTTAGAGAATGTTTATCACTCTTTTATGTCTCTGTTTTCCTTAATTTTTATTATATGAAGTATTTTTTGCATCTGTTTTCACATTCTTTTTCTTCTAGTTTCATCATATCTGTCATTTCTGAGTAGTTTTTATTAATTAACTACTATCCTGATTAGTAGTCCTGTTTTTCTCATTCTTTATATGTCTGACAATTACTTATTGAGTGCCAGATATTTTTTTCCCGTTAATGGATTTTGTTGTGTTAGATGCTGTTACATTTGCTTCTGGTGCACAGTTGTGTTATTGCAGTCAGCTGGATCTTTTTGAGGCTTATTTTTAAGTGCTGTGAAGGTTTGCCTAGTGAAACTTTTGTTCTAATACTTAGTTTTATACTAAGATGATAACTTATGAGAAATCTATTCAGTGCCCTTTCCATTATAACCTACACTGGTGAAGCACAAGCAGTTCTCAGCCCTGAGTAAACTCTAAAAATGGTTTCACCGACTCCTTTTCAATTAATACCAAATTATGCAGGTTTCTCTTTACCCTGGTTCCTCTGCACTGGCTCAGCCTGCATTGACCCCAGGGAAGAAAAGAGACAGTGAACATTAAATCACCTCAAGAGGACTCTTTGCTCTCTGGAATGAAGTTTATCTTATCCTTAGTGCATTCACAGTTCTCGTGTCTTTACAGTCTGATTTTCCTATTTATCTTGTTATTTTTAGTTCTTATAGTGAATGATAGCTTTCATGACATACTATAGGCAGCCTGGAAAAATGGAAGATTTCTTACAGACCCAAGTCTGTAGGGGAAACAAATGTATTAAATATATAGATTTATCCCTACCAAATATGCCATATTCAACAGGGTAGATTGTTTAATTCTTGCAAAGGATAGAGCTCTTGAGGTAGCCTCATATAAACTTGAAGGAGTCAAAGGTTCTACCTATTAACATATTAGAGTGTATTGAAACATTAAGAATCTCTCCTCTGGAACATCACACACCAGGGCCTGGGGCGTAGGGGGCTAATGGAGGAAAAATAGGGGGTGGGGGGATTGGGGAGGGACAACATTAGGAGAAATACTTAATGAAGATGACGGGGTGATAGATGCAGCAAACCACCACCGTGGCATGTGTATGGCTATGTAACAAACCTCTATGATCTGCACATGTACCCCAAAACCTAAAGTATAATAAATAAAGAAAGAAAGAATCTCCTCTCCAACTCTCAATCCAGCATCCACGCATCTTGTCATTTTCTTTGTGGACTGGTTTCAGGTCAATGTGGAAACTGACCAGAAATGCCCATAAAGTAGAGCATAATACTTGGAGGATATATAGAATTCTACAAGTATTCGAGTAAAGGAAGGTGGAAGCTTTATCAATAAGGGAACTTGGGATACATTTGAGATAGATAAGTAAAATATGTGAATCAGAGACTGGTCAGGTGAGCAAGTACATCCTAGTTGGAAGAAACAGAGTGAGCAAAGTCATGAAGTCAAATGATAAGAAAGGAAGATTCAGGCAGAAAAATGGAGCTGAATTAAGACTTTTAGAGAAGGAAATTATTATTCCTTTAGGAAGGGCCTTGGTGGCACATTTAAATGATCTGAGGCAGAAACTGTGTGTAGGTTTGTGTTTTAGTAAGTTCGTAGTAGTCTCAATTTATACAGATTAGTTAGATTTTAAAATTACTGTGGCAGGTAAAATTGTGCACTGCTAAAATTATCTTTTAATAATCTCTTCATTTTTCCATTAAATGTGATATACAGAAATGCTGTCTCTTAAAAATTCCACCATCACCAGTTTTCTTTCAGCCCTGTAATAGATTTCCATATTTGAGAACAGGATAAAGTCATTGGCTCATGGACAGAAGCCATACTATATAGAAAGTTCATATCTGTAATAAGCAGACTGACTCACTGTCAGCACTGAGGGAATTTAGTAGAGTTCGTACATGTTAATTGCATGTAAGTTGTGGCTCCACTGGAATCTCATTAGGATGAATTGTGGTGGAAGATACCGCAGGTAGTGTGATGACTGAGGAGGCTTTCTGACTTCCAGGGGAAAAGTACCTAAAATTTCACCTGTGGCCCATTTTGAAAGGCTTGACAAGATATTTGGTTTGAGTGCTGAGAATGTCAATGGTAAGAGGAGGTGGAAAGAATGGTTTGCATGAGAGGAGAGTGACGAAGCATTCACCAGAATGGGAGGCTGAGCCATGAGGCTGGTTTCTGTGCAATAAGGGGAGGGACGCTGCGTTGAAGATGCCATGGGCTATCCAGTTAGTGATGCTTCGTGGTCAGAAAACACAGGACTGGACGTAGGAAGGGCTAGAGCTACAGACTGATGGCTGTCTGCACAGGTCATGTGTGTAACTATGGCCTTGAGTAAGATTATATGGACTACCCAGAGATTAATAAGTGGACTTTGGGTTCAGAGAAGCCTTGGAGTACTGGTCAGCATTTACTTTTCCCTAGTAGAGCCTTCTAAATTGCATTATATAGGCCTTAAAAGATAAGACCCAAGCCATAATCTCAACTCATGCAGCAATAGCTCTTGATCTGTTTGCCCTCAGTGGGTGCTTAGGTAGGGAGTGGTTGTAATTTGCTAACCCTGATCTGACATAGTCTTCGTCACCCAAAGAGCTCTGCTGTGTCCCTGAATGAGTATATCAGCATGTGAAAAGGCCATCACATAGGGCTGGTGATAAGTATTCATTCATTCATCAGACAAAACCTGATCACCTTGAAGACACCAGCCACACAGTGAAATATCAGACCTGAGAAACTAATCGACTTTCAACCTCAGCAAAAGGTGTTTGAGTTTGGGCCTTCTGGAAAACAAGTCATAATTCTGATTTTATTTAACTGGAATGGTAGAGAGAATAATGTGACATTTTATTTGCACAGTGAGTACTTTTCAATATTCCATTATATATACAGTATATAATTCACTAAGATCCTTGCCATACTTTACCTAATTATTTCTATTTTTTTCTGGAAAGTTATACAATTCATTCTTATAACATTTTAATGTAAAACTAACACCATATCATGAGCAAGATATCACCATTTACATAATTCCCTTGGATTTATTGCTTGTGGTTCTGTGTATTAATCATAACAATATCACACATTAGAAATTGCTTCTCTACCTTGCCCATTATATTTATAGAGGGGGTCATAATTACCAAAGTATTCATTTTCAAAGTCTCTTGGTTTGACTCCAGTCTCATTTATTATGATTGCATTATTTCTGTAATGCTGTTTATTAGTTGGTGCCAATCAATATCATAATACATTTGCTGTGTTACAGCCAAGTCATAGAATAGATATAAAATTCTGTGAGTCACATCTTTTACTATCCTGTCAGTTGCCTGAGAATGAAACTAATTGAAAAATTTCTCCATATGCATTTAAAAGAGGCATATATTTACTGTGACATGGGCAGAGGCACAGCTCAGGTTTAGAATAGAGAACACCTTTAATGTATAGCAGCCCTCATTTTTCTCACTGGTAAAATCAGGTTAGCCCATCTTGGGGTTTGTTAGGAGTTTCCCTGGAGCCTCAGGGGAGGTTCTGAGAACTTGGGACCTCTTTCCACTCATGCCAGCCAGAGCAGCTTCACTTTTGTTTCACATATTGTATATGTGGATATAAGGATCCATGCATAATTATGTTGAATAAAAGTATCCATAGGTCTAGTATTACATGATTTTGTGAAGCAAAATACTTAGAATTCCTATGGATGTGACAGAAATAATAGATCATGAGACTGTGGAGCTCTTTGTGTAAATACCTGTCTATTTGGAGGCACCTGAGGATGAGTACGGGAAGGGGAATCTTGTTAAAATGAAGGAAGCTCACCTTCATGCATGTCCTGAGCATTGCTTCCTGGGGAAATATGACATGTTGAGATAATGTCCCTAGTGTCAGGGCTGGGGACATTGACAGTGTTGACACTGGGGACACTGTCTTGACATTTTGTATTGAGGGGAAGGTTCAGGGTGATTGAGGCAGTCATCTCAGCCTGGGTGGTGCTAAAAGGTAACCAAGGCACCAACTCCAGCTCACCATCTTCTGGAAGTCACAGTGGCTAACTTATAGTCACATTGGTTTCTGCCCTAACACAGCTTGGGGAATTATTTGTCCATAACTTTTATTGAATGTTTCTTGAATAATATCAAGGAAAACACTCCCAGGAAAGAAATATGAAAGGGATGTGGAGTGATAGGAATGGAGCTGAAAGGTGCTAACCACACGGACTTTGGGGTTCAGGTTCCCATAGGCAGGTGATGCACACCTAGGCAAATGTTGCAACAGCAACCTTTCAGAGCTGTGAGGGCAAGGTGTGTTTAAACAGGATGGGATATTCCACCTCTGCCCTGCAGCTGATAGTGTGGCTGTGTATGGCTGCTGCCATGTGAAAGAGCATGACAGTAGTCTGAACACCTGTGTGGAGATGTGAGGTTGGCAGGGGTCTTATGACATTGATCTACATTAGTTGAGCAAAAGTAGGTGATATTTTTCTGAATACAGGTAGATGTGTTGCACTGATTTTCAGGCTCCTTGAAATGATTATAGTGGCCCTTTCTCAAGGCCACTATACAACTCTGAGGAGCACCAGGCACATGGAAAACAAGAGGAAAGATGAGCCCTGGAGCTGGGTCGTGTGGCAGCCTTGAATCCTAATATTAAGTTGCCACCTTCCTTGAATCCTAATATTAAGTGGCCACCTCTGTCTTAACAGCTCAAGGGCACATCAATAATCTACATTTTCCAAACTGAGCACTCCTTACTTCCCCATTCTCACTTCCCTCTGCCCCCTGCCCCTGTATGGACTTCATCTTGATGGTGAGGACTTGTCACCCCCTGGTCACCTTCGTCACATTTGCTTTCTCAGTCCCTAAGCACTGTCAGTTATGCAGCCAAGTGACACATCCTTCTCCTTTCACTCTGTCAAGCTTCTGTAATTGGCATCCTCAACCTTGGGACCTCATAGAATCTTAGCAGCTGAGAAGCTCTCTGATATCTTCCTCTGGCTTGGAGACTCTCCTCATTTAGATGAGAAATGGGTAGAAGAACATCATCCAAGTCAACTTCTCAGACCTCAGTGTTGATTGCAGATCTTCATTCTTTCTTTCTCAGTGTATACAGGATAAAATACAGACTGCTCAACTTACTGAAAAGTATTTCATTTTAAGATCCACAAAGGTGGCCAGGCATGGTGACTCACACCTATAATCCTAGCACTTTAGGGGGCTGAGGTGGGTGGATCGTGAGGTCAGGAATTTGAGACCAGCCTGGTCAAGATGGTGAAAGTCCATCTCTACTAAAAATACAAAAAAATTAGCTGGTCGTGGTGGTGGATGCCTGTAATCCCAGCTACTGGGGAGGCTGAGGCAGGAGAATCACTTGAACCTGGGAGGTGAAGGTCACAGTGAGCCAAGATCGCACCACTGCACTCTATCCTGGGCTACAGAGCAAGACTCCATCTCAAAAACAAACAAACAAACAAAAATCCCCAATACTTACAAACTTACCTCCTTATTTCTGTGCAAGAACCCCATGCTTGTGACTCAAGGCCATGCTCATTTCCTTCATGATTTTGCATTCGTTTTTCCACTGTCCCCTGGAAGGCCTGTTTTCCATCTTCTCCCATCAAAGTTCTCACCATCAGTTCCACCATGCGTGGGCATCTGACACCCTTCCCACAGTACCTCTGCCCCACACGACTCAGACTTCCTGTACTGAAAGTTGGTTTTGCCTTTTTCATTCTGAAAACACAGCAAATTGTCATGTTTTTCTTTTTTGGAGCTGAGAACATAGGCAGACAGACTCAATTACCATAGGTCAGAGGTTGAATCAACCCACAGCATTTCAATCTTCTGCTGGAGAATCCTGAGTTATCCTTCTGAGGCAAATTACAAAATAAAGGGTTTTTTTTTAAATTACATTTTATGACTCCAAGAACAGACTGAGCAAATGCAGTGTTAAAGAGTTGGGTATATACAGCTATTTAGAGTTTGTCTTTTTTTAATAAAGTTTAAGAAACAAGAAGCTTCCAAAGGTACTCAACCATTTTCCAGACTATCTTACTTCATCGCTGAGTACTATAACCTTCCACCCAAAGCCATGTGCTGGTCACAGTGACTGGGCAATACTATGTATCGATTATTTTATATGCTGCCTTTATTTGTAACACATGGAACTTGCTTGCCAGTGTTGTATATGAACTCAGCAGCCTTCTGCTAATATCCTTACAGCTCTATACAGTAGACAATATATTGCTAAATTTGCCTATTAAATATTATAAAGGTGACAGATTGTTGCTCTGAAAATGTGACACTTTGATTTACCTTTCTCCTTTTAGGCATACCCAAAGATGTGACCCTAGTGTATGCAATGCAAACAAACTAAAATCTGTATTTTTCTAGCATTTTCTCTAGACTGGAAGGCAAAATATAATTGATTTATAGCTTGCTTTTCTAACTTATTAATCCCAACGACAATCCGAATTCCTCTGAAGCCCGTTTGTTCTTCATTTAGTATCATTGTGTTGTTGTTGTTTTGATTGTTGTTATTGAGATGGACTCTCATTCTTGTCACCCAGGCTGGAGTGCAGTGGGTTGACCTCAGCTCACTGCAGTCTCTGCCTCCCAGGCTGAAGCGATTCTCCAGCCTCAGCCTCCTGAGTAGCTGGGATTACAGGCAGGCACCACCATACATGACTGTGTGTGTGTGTGTGTGTGTGTGTGTGTGTGTGTGTGTGTGTGTGTGTGTGTGTATTTTTAGTACAGATGGGGTTTCACCATGTTGGCCAGGCTGGTCTCACCTCAGGTGATCTACCTGCCTCATTTGTCAAAGTGCTGGGATTACAGGTGTGAACCACTGCTCTCGGCCTGGTTTTTTTTTTTTTCTTTGAAGATGGAGAGTCTCACTCTGTTGCCCAGGCTGGAGTGCAGTGAGATTCAAGCCATTCACCTGCCTCAGCCTCCTGAGTAGCTGGGACTACAGGCATGCGCCACCATGCCCAGCTAATTTCTGTATTTTTGTAGAGACAGGATTTCACCATGTTGGCCAGGATGGTCTCGATCTCTTAACCTCGTGAACCGCCCGCCTCGGCCTCCCAAAGTGCTGGAATTACAGGTATGAGCCACTGTGCCTGGCCTTTTTTGTTTTTGTTTTTTTAAATAAAAGTTCTAACCAGTGTCTTTACATTTGGATCATGCACAATGAAATTGCTCGCTCTTTTTTTCCTTTCAGTAGCAGCATCTCCAGCCACATTTCTCACGGACTCTGTTCTGTTGAGCAGTTTCGGGAATAGTCTTCAATCTAAAGACAACTGTTGAGTTTTCCGCCTTTTGTTTCCAAATTGAGTCACCCTGTCTCCTATTTTTAATGCGAGACATCCTGTATCTATTTTTCAGGCTATTGCATACAAATGTCTCCCTCTTTCTGGACTCTCTGTAGTGATGTTCTGTTTGTGGAGTGTCTGTGTCTTCTCCACCTTAGGAGATCTCTCAGGGATGCTCTTCATAAAGTGTGGGCACGGGGTAGCTGCCATGTGTGTGGAAGAATTTTTAAAAACACTGTTTATAGAATGCAGATATGGCATTGGCCATATATTCCAGAGTCATGTGTATTAGCTTAGAAACTGTCAATTGTGTCGGATTGAACGTTTGGTGTTCTATCTGGCCAAATGTCCTCATTGTCTGATGAGGGCTTCTTGTCTTGCATGTGGATGCTGGTACTGGATGATGGTCTGGGAGTAGTCCTGTGCATGGCGGGTTCCCTACACTTGACCACTGGGTGCCAGTGGCATCTGCCTCTCCCAAGAGTGATCAACCAAAATGTCTCCAGATGTAGTGAGATGTCCCCATGGGGGACTGTGTGTGGCAAAATCATTCCTGGCTGAGAAAAGCAGGTACTAATTAGGGACAGTTGTCCAGTGCCAACATAGAGAAAGAAGAACACATAGAAATAAAAGGCATTTAGAGTCCAGCATGTTGACGACTGATGGAATACATTAAATACATCACATTATTCTGAGGCAAAACATTCCTTTTGAGTGATTTTGGTATGTGTCTGCATAACAGCAGTTTCAAAGGAAAATAGTTGTGCTTGAAGTGAGAATTTATCCAGAGGTGAAATAAGAGGATCACATCCAACATTCCTCCTGGAAAGATTGAGAATTCTTTTGCTCTTGACAGTAGAGGGAGGGCTTTTTTCTCCTTCATTTTAATTTTTTTTCACTTTTGGTCCACCAGGGATATCTCAGATTCAGAATAAAGTATTGGTATTCCACAGAAGACAAGGAACAAGAACGAATCCTCCAGCTCTTGGTTGCAAATGTTGTGCAGAAAGATTTCCCTGAGTGCCAAGAAAAGGAGACTTTTTCCTTTTTAGCAGAAAGTGTAAAAACCTCAGTTCACTCACAGAAATAAAAAGGACACAGGGACTAGCCTGTCAATCAAAAATAGTTGCAGGAATCAGGGACCTATGTGCGGAGCCATTTTTAAATAACTCACTCTCTCCGCTTGGCTTGTTCCCCTGAAAGTAGAAGCCTGGCAGAAAGGACTGTGCCCAGTTCCCTGGAAGGGTGCTCGTGGGTCCCTGCACTTAGCTGGTGGTGCCCAGGGTCCCAGGGCCTTGCTGGACCCACACAGGCACCCATGGTGCCTTCCATCTTCCTGCTTGCTGATAGCCACCTTTCTTCTAATCCTATACAGGTGGCAGAAAACTTGTTCTTAGAGCTGTTGTTCTTCAGATCCTGGGGCAAGAAGATCATTGCACATACAGACTGAGTAAGGTGCAAGGGACTTTGGAAAAAAAGTGAAAGTTTTGAATTTTGAAAGCTGGCATTGCTGTCTCTGGACACATGCTGGGAAGTGGCCAAACCTTTCCACCTGTGAGTTGCAGCTCTCAGAAGCTCTGTCCTTAAACCACGGCTGTTGGCCTCCATCCTAATGGATATTGTGAAGCATTTTTCCTACTTAAGGAGCCAGTATTTATCACTTAGAGAGCAGAGCAATCCTGAGCAGTGAGCACTTCTCTGCTTCATCAAATGCCCTTGGTTTCACTTCCTCTGCTTTAGAACGTTAATTACATGACCCTGTGGCATAGGGAGGATTTCTAACCAAGATTCCTTCCTTGGCTGTAAGCCACAGAAGAGAGTCTCCCCAGCCCGAGATGGAGCGGTGGGGAAGGCACAGCTGTGCCCTTCCAGAGCCTTTCCTGATATGGACCTGCTGGTTGTGTTCACAATGTTCTAAGACACTGACCGCAGAGTGGCTGCCCAGAGCTCTGGTCTCAAGGAAAACTCTGAGTTTTCTTCAGTTTCACACTGGGCAAAGCAGAGGAACCAAGCTAACCCACCCTCCAGTTCGCTCACCAAATATCTTGGAATCTCCAGCAAGACAATGCACTCCAGTGTCTTTGCCCCTGCAGCATGGGGGAGGGTGACCCTCTTCCTCCCACGTGGACACTTTAGTGATGATCAAATTCAACCACATGTGCTCATATAAACTATGAAAGTTAGCCCTGAGCCATCATAGCCTTCCCCAAAGTAGTTACAGAACTATCAAAGTTCAATGTTAGAAAAGCAAATCAAGAAAGCTGAACTCAAAGTTGTCCACCAGGAGACTCTAGAAAACGACAGCCTTTCCTGGGCCCAGCCTCTGGCCTGCCTTTATTCAAACATCATTCAGCAAACACTGACCACCCCATCCTATGTAGTGTGAAGGTCAGGGGAGGAGCTGAAAGACACAGAATCCCACTGTCCAAGTGCTGCGTGCATTCCCACCGGGCCCGGCAGAGCAATGCCAGCTCACTGATGGGCATAACTCAGCCCAAGGAGAAGCCCAGGTGGCAGAGGGAAGGCTGTGTTTGACTCTCATTTACCAATGATGCATTTTTCCAAAGGTTTTAAAGCTGCTGCATTCTCCATTTGAGCTGGCCCCTTTGTGGTATGTGGAAGGCACCTCGGAGGGCTTGCCTGGGAGGAAGAAGGGGAGCTTGACAGTCTTCCTTGTGTCACAGGCCTCCCAATGGACAGAGTCTGACAACAGGCACAGGTAGGGCCCCGACCAGTGCCAGAGCTGCTGTTTTCCTGACGTGGCAAAGGTGCTGGCAGGCAGGAAAGAATATCTGCGTGTTGGTGCTTGGAAGCGGTTCCTGAAGACCTCAGTCTTTGGCTCTTCCCAGCACACCTCCTGACACAGGGTCTCCACACCCCTGGGCCAGCTGCTGCCTTCCAGAACCCACCTGTGCAGGAGGCCTGATTCCCTTTAAAGACTAGTCTTCCTTACACGTGGTGCACAGTAGTCTCCCCCAGGACATGGCCCATGGGTCAGTAGTGATGTTCCTCCCTCCACAGCGGCCTGTCCGCTAACACACCTGCAGGCTCACACACCCTCAGGCTCACACACCCGCAGGTTTGCACACCCTCAGGCTCACACACCCTCAGGCTCACACACCTGCAGGCTCACACACCCTCAGGCTCTCACACCTGCAGGCTCGCACACCCTCAGGCTCGCACACCCACAGTCTCACACACCCGCAGGCTCGCAAACCCACAGGCTCACATACCCGCAGGCTCGCATACCCTCAGGCTCTCATACCCGCAGGCTCACTCACTGGCAGGCTCACACACCCTCAGGCTCGAACACCTGCAGGCTCGAACACCCACAGGCTCGCACACCCACAGGCTCTCACACCTGCAGGCTCTCACACTCTCAGGCTCACACACCCTCAGGCTCACACACCTGCAACCCTCTCTCCTCCCAGCTGGCTGGCTACGGCTGGTGGCTGCTCCAGGGCGATCCAGCACCATTCCTGCTGTTCTCTAAGCCCATGTGCTCTCCTGAAGGACGCCCCAGTGGAGATGCTGCATTCAGGCTCTACCTTACACCACATGTGGCTTTCAGAGCTACCAAAGTTTCTCTTCTAGAAGGCGCTTTTGCACGCCCCCTCTCAAGTCTCCTCCCATCCTGCCAGGGGCTGGAGGGATCTCTGCACGTCTGGACAGCACTCCAGCACTGGATCGCCCTTTCGCATGTGATAACAATGTTCTGCATGTTAGGAAACCCAGCTTCCCTATAGCCTCTGGGTATGGGCGTCGGTGATTACCAAGTCACAGAAGAAGTTGCCACAGAGCTGGAGGTGAAGTGTCTGACCCAGAGTCTCCTCGTGTGAGTGTGGACATTGGAGGAGAAATAGGGCCCCTGAATTGGGTTTTCCTCCTGGAATAAGCATTCCTGTTAACGTTCTTCTGCCATCACTCTCCCCGTCTGGGGCCAGCTGCCTTCTGTCCTCTGAAATTGCTTCCCATGTCTCCCGATTTTACTCCAGCTGGAATAGGAAAAAGAATACAACAGGAACAGACTGCATGCATGCCTTGTGCTGGCTTTGTTTGCAGTTTTAATTTTTCAGATCTTTGCTGTAGGTGCTGTAATGGGAAAGACAAGCACTGCCTTCAACGGGTAACTGTTATTAATTTAAAATCTACATGCTAAATGTGAGTGGGGAGAGGCCCAGGTCATTATCAAGATTCTAACACCCACAGAAAAATGAGTTGGGCACCTGCCGGTTATAAATCCTGTCCTCTAAGAGATATTTGCAGCTGGCTGAGATGATCCTGATGTAGTGGAAGCATTTAATGTAGAAAATGTTGTTCTATTTCTCTTCTTGATAGCACCAGACAACCAGGGCGTGGAGGTGGGGGAGAAGAGCTAGAGAGGAAGGCTGCCCAAGAAAAGCAATATGTTTGCTACGCTGATCAATAAGAAGATTAACTTACCCAAGTAGAAGATGTATCAATCTTATTATTGATCAGTTTAGCACACATATTGGTGTGCTGGTGTAGGATTACAGGACTGTCTGGGCAGCGCTTCATCAGGTCCTGGGTAGATAGCTATTCCTGGTGGCCACCACGGGACCTCACACTTGCGGTGCACACATCAATAGCAAAGGTCACCTCTCTTCTCTTCCCATTCAAGATGGTCTCCGGAGAAGGGGGCTGAGGGAGAGAGTGAGGTGGGATTATTTCGGTGGGCAGTGCGTACTGGATGCAAGGCTAATCAACAAGCCCTTGTTTAGTGAGGAGCTCCTGGGACTTGTACTCAAAAAGATGATAATAATGCAGCTTTTACGTGTGGAATATTTGGTGAGAACTCAGAGAAAGTCATCTTAAGCATCCACGTTTGTGAGTCAGCTGTGATCACTGAATGCACCCTATACCTGAGTGCTGAGTAGACTAATGTTTATTCTCAGAAATAGCAGAGAAGCTGGCACATTTTACTCTCTAGAAACAGCTATGATTTAAATTTCTTTAGACAAATGGCAAATACTGTATTTTGAATCACAGGTATGAAATAATTAAGAGGTTTTGAGGTGACATTTCATGTAGCTTTTAAAATTATGTGTTCATTCAATAAATATTTACTGCATGCAAAGTCTAAATCTTTTGGCTTCTGAGAAGAGATCAATCCACTCGGTACTTCTGGTGGCCGTGCACTTTGAGAAACAGTGAATGGGGCAGAATGGGATGATGTCATTTCCGGAGCTGAAGAATTTCTTTCACCCACACTCAGCTACAACTCTAAGGAAAGGACAAATCCTTAGATTCATTCTTCACAATTAATATTATCTGCCACTGGAGTAATGCTAGTATGAAACTAAATTTAATTCCCCGTTAAGTCCACCGTTGTTTGCCTCATTTCACTTCATTTCATAAAAGATAACTGTTTGGCCCAAGATCCTTTGCTTCTTATTTCCCTTCAAAACCTTAGAAGGAAGCTCATTCCACAGGGACTTGGATATCATTACATCCTAAGGTATCACAGACGGGATGAACGTGCTGTGGTTCTTGCAGTTGGTGTTGTGCTTACAGACAAGGGAGATGAAGATTGCCTCTTTCTCTGAGGAACTCTTGACTCCTCTGGGGAATTCCTGTGGACATCCAGGAGAGAAGAGTCCAGGGCTGCCTCGTGTGTGAGTGGGTGAGGTCCACTGTGTCAGCGTGAGTGTTGGGGTGGTGTTGCAGGGGGCTCATGGGGTGACGACAGAAGACAGGGACCTGTCAGAATGACTGTTTATCTGGTGTAATTTCGTATGCTTAGGCAGAGAAAGTGAAAAGATTGCCTACTGGTTAATTCATCCAAATATATTTCTTGAATGCTAAATATATTGCCAGGAATTGAGACTGAAAGATGAAAATAGTTGTTCACTGCCTTCAAAAAAATAAGGTAGAATCTAGAAGGGATGAAGACACACATCATCGTGTGCATGTAATGGGGTATCTAAGGGCATGATGCTTCTTTCTGTCTGGGTGCAGGAGCCATTGATCACTCACTCTGTGACGGGTTTCCTAGTGGGAAACATTCTTTCAGTGGCCTCCATTAGGTGTGTCAGAGCAAGGCAGAGCTCATCCTTGCTCTAGGAAAAGGGAACAAACAGAAAAGCACCTTTTCATGTGTCTAGTTTATGTTTCCAGCATAAACCATTTGCTTTGTTCCAGAGGTGATGAGAGATCGCTGTTTCTTTGCTTGTTCCAGAGGTGGTAAGAGACGGATTGGGCATCGGCTGGTCACCTGGCACAGTGAGCGTGGATGAGTCGCCTAAAAAGAGTGACCGCATGGATCCTTCTAAACCTAAGGGATTATAATTCTGTTAAATGATCAGTGAAAAAAAAAGTAAAATTGCATTTAAAAGTGTGTTTACCTTGTGGGTAACCCAAAAGCAGTGAAATCAATGGCTCCACAACGCCAAAGGCTTAGAAACATGATCTCCAAAGCTGCTCTTCAATGAGATGCCTGGACCTAACTAAACAAAATGTTTGTCTGCAGCTCAAAAGATTTGTTTATGTGCTGTCGCTGCCTCTACAGGCTGTGAGGACGTTCTGCACTGAACCGTCTCTCCTCTTATACGCCATTCCCCTTTGGGGTCAACATCACACATTTCTAGAGAAGCTAACGGTGTTGAAGAGGGGAGCTTTAGACCACAAACTGAGTTTTTCTCTTTGCACAGAGTTAACTGGCCATAAGGGGCCTGAGTCTCTGTCTTGCTCTCATTAGCACCAAATTTTAACTAAATGGCCCAACTGACCCAAGTCCAGAGCTGACTTCCTCATCAAATGGTAAGAGGAAAGCCCTCCGTGGCAGCCCTCATTCATTAGCATTTACATGGTGATAGCGGAGGCCTGGAAGGCTGCGGGTGAGGGGAACACACTGGAAAACGTCTAAAGCACCTTCCAATTTGGTGTCCTGCATTTTTATGACATGCCTGTGACACCTGGATAGGACATTACATGGCAAGTAAGAAATAAACAACTGGAAGCCATTTGCCTGAGACAGTGCTGTGGGTGAGAGCGTGCCCCAGCTCCAGGAAACCAAGCTGAGGGAAGATAATTAACGCTAGCCCCAAACAGCCTGCTTAGACCCAGGATGATTCATCTTCAGCCAGTATTGTGGGCAGCCTGGATATGGCTAAAGAGTGCCAGACCCATGGGATGCCAAGCAAAGTTTGCTGAATATATTTGGAGGCAATGGCCATGGGACACAAAGCTCCTTCGTTCGTGTATTCACTTATTCCTTTACCGGCTCACCACTTCCAGGCACAGGTGACGTGTAGAGGGTGAGCTGGGGCAGGGAGGTGCAGGTGGGGGCCCGGGTTTCTGGGAGCCTGATCTCGAGGGCTAGTGCAAAGCTACCGAGGGATGACGTTGGGATCTCTGCATTCTTCGTCCTCTGCACAGTGTGTGTGGATGTCCTCAGCATTGTAATCCAAAGACAAAACTCAAGTAAGTAAATCTAGCAGTGATTGTTCTTCACACACTGGAATATATTCCTAGCGATGATGCCCATTTTCATGGCTATCTTAGAAATCGGTCCCATTAGTTCCTCTGGGATTTCAGCAAGAAACTGTTTTCTCTTTTCTGTTGAAACTGTGATGTTCCTCCTCTCCCTGACCGTGAATCATCAACCAATCTAAAACTTCTCCACATGGTCTCCCTCACCACCAAGTTCACCCAACACACACAGTCTCTCTGCAGAGTTGCCGCTTCTATAGACCAAGGCACCATCTCCTCTTCTAGGTCATGGCAACAGCTCCTTCTCTGTACTTCCTTTTTTCATGCATCCACAGTGTCTGCTTCACGCTCACTAACATGGGTCGGACCATGCCATCTCGGGGTTTTTGCTGCCTTCCTGCATTTCATTTTAAAGTAAGTCCACTTCCTTGATAGTACTTTCATACACGTGAGCTCAGACCGCCATCCCTCCTGCAGTCTCTCCTGCGATGCCTTTCTGCACTCCAGCCCACTCACAGCTTTCTTCTCTTCTCATGAAGCTTCACCAACATCACCATCTTCCCTCTGTTTTCTTTTACTCTTCCCTGATTTTGACAAGTTGGAATTATTTCCAACCTCAATTTAGCTTAAACATTTTCCCTTGGGTGCTTTCCATGAATGTTTAGCAAGTGTCCTCCCCGCCTGCAACCTTGACACAGGCACGTTTGTATCTTGGTTGGCTACTTGACGTGCATGTTCACTGTCAGTCTCGCAGGAGAATCTCTTGAACCTGGGAGGCAGGGGTTGCAGTGAGGTGAGATAGTGCGACTGCACTCCAGCCTGGGTGACCGAGCAAGATTCCGTCTCAAAAAAAAAAAAAAAGTCTGGGCTAGTATTACATGATACCCATTATGTGGGACTCTAGATTTGGAAGAATAAAATTGAAGAATACGACAATGAGGGAAACTTCATCTCCCTTCATTTCAATCTTCACTTCCCAGGTGCAGAGGCTGCTGGTGTTAGCGACTCCCAAATCTTCAATTATTTGCACAGTGACTGAAAACTAATAGATAATTAACAACTCTTTACTAAAAAAAATAACCACAATTTTTAAAAACTGAGCACAAAATAAGCATATCATTACAATTTTTTCAAGAGCAAAGAAGGAGGAGGTCTTGATATTCTAAGGGGGTAGGTCAAGAGCTTTGTGTTCAAAAACCTGAAGTCTAGTTACTTATTTGCATATGCTAAAAAAGCGCAATATTTGACATGCTAAAACTGATTGATTATGTAATCAATAAGTGCCTAGTATTGTTAAAATCCGCAAGACATAGTAAGTGAATTCCTATAAATCACATACAGGAAACTTTTTGGTGTGAGTTCTCATAAATACAAAGATTCCTCTCTTGGGAGAGGTCCTTAAATTCTTGCACACTGTGCCAATTTCTTGGTTCAGGAATGATATGCAAAGTGTGGGAAACTCTAGTAATGTTCTAGACACATAAAAAAATAGCACTGAGAAAAGATCATATTGTTATTAATTTGCTAGAGTATAATACAATCATAAAATGGTTATTAATTTCTATATTCTTCAGTTTTATTACTTCAAATCTAGAGTCCCACATAATGGGTCCCATGTTATACTTTCCCAGTTTTTTTTTTTTTTTTTTTTTTTTTGTTGTGAATTGTTGGTCTGTTGCCAGGCTGGAGTGCAGTAGCACAATCTCTGCTCACTGCAGCCTCCGCCTCCCGTGTTCCAGTGATTCTCCTACCTCAGCCTCCTGAGTGGCTATGACTACAGGCACCCGCCACCACGCCCAGTTAATCTTTGTAGTTTTAGTAGAGACAAGGTTTCACCATATTGGCCAGGCTGGTCTTGAACTCCTGACCTTGTGATCGGCCCACCTTGGCCTCTTAAAGTGCTGGGATTACTTGAGTCTCCGTGCCTGGCCAGGATCCCAGATGTTAATCAGCCACACTGTCTGGATTATATTGGTTTATAATATTCTTTTGTTTGTAGAATAATGAAGATACTGAAGATTATACCCAGCCATTGAGGAAGTGTTACAAATAAACTAAATTTACAAAAACATACTGAACTATTTTCATGCAAATGTATACATTAGGAATAGAAAAATAAAGGAGTGTTCATTTGAAAAGTATTTTGCTTTGATTTTTTTTTTTTTTAAGACAGATTCTTACTCTGTCGCACAGGCTGGAGTGCCATGGCACAATCTCAGCTCACTGCAACCTCTGCCTCCCAGGTTCAAACGATTCTCCAGCCTCAGCCTCCTTAGTAGTTTGAATTATAGGCTCCTGCCACCACACCCAGCTAATTTTTTGTATTTTTAGTAGAGATGGTGTTTCATTATGTTGGCCAGGCTGATCTTGAACTCCTGACCTGGTGATCTACCCACATAGGCCTCCAAAAGTGCTGGGATCCAAAAGTGCATGAGTCACTGCACCTGGCCTTGACTTTTTAAATAGAGCATTATTTCAGAGATAATATGTATCACTTACATAGAAAACACCAGAAGCATAACCAAAATTAGGAAAACATTACTTTTATTGAGCAAATAATCAGGCCTCAGAATTGTGGAAGACCAAACTAGCTGTTCCCTTGAAAATATGCCATATTTCACCAGTTTTGGCAACACAATGAGACTCCATCGCTACAAAAAGATCAGCAAAGTTATTAGACATGATGGCATGCACCTGTAGTCTCAGCTACTTGGGAGGCTGGGGCAGTAGGATGACTCGAGCTCAGGAATTTGAGATGACCATGGTCTATGATCACACCACTGCACTCCAGCCTGGGCAACAGAGTAAACCCTGTCTTAAAACTGGGCAAATTAAAACCACAGTAAAATACCACCTCACTCCTGCAAGAATGGCCATAACTAAATAGTGAAAAAAACAATAAATGTTAGCATGGATGTGGTGTAAAGGGAACACTTTTATGCAGGAGATGGGAATGCAAGCTAGTACAGCCACTATGGAAAACCATGTGGAGGCTCCTTAAAGAACTAAAAGTAGAACAACCATTTGATCCAGCAATCCCACTACTGGATATCTACCCAAAGGAAATGAAGTCATTACATGAAAAAGAAACACGTCCATGCATGTTTATAGCAGCACAATTCACAATTGCAAAGGTATGTAACCCACCTAAGTGCTCATCAGCCAATGAGTGGATAAAGAAACTGTGGTATATATACACCATGGAATACTGCTCAGCCACAAAAAGGAGAAAATTAATGTCTTCACGGCCACCTGAATGGAGGTGAGGGCCATTATTCTACATAAAGTAACTGAAAACCTGACATCCTATGTTCTTACTTGTGTGGGCATAAGAGTGTAAAGGCATAAGAACTACATAATGGACTTTAGGGACTTGCTGGGGAAGGGTGGAAGGGTAAGGGACAAAAGACTACATATCGAGTATTTTATTTCAAATACAATAAATAACTTTTAAAAAGAAAAAAAATGGCTATTTGTAAAGGAGAGCATTAATTGTATTTCATAATTACAAAAACAATTGAGAAATTCTTCAGTTGTGGGCACATGAAAGTGTTGTAATGGCACATAATTTTATTCATTCCACAAACATTTATGGATTGTCTTTAGTGTCCTAGACACTGACCTGGGAGCTGGGGATGCTGGTGTGAGTGAAAGCAGCAGGTGTCCCTGCCCTTCTGGGGCTTAAATTCAAGTGAGCCAACTGTAAAACTCAGCAGTCACGGGGTGCTTCCATCGCACTGAAAACTTCCCCTGAATTCATTTACATAGATAAGTACGCATTTATTATCCTGTTTTTGAAACCATGGCACAGAGAGGTCCGTAACCTACTACGGCCACCGAATTAATATCAAGTCCAGAACTCTGCCTCCAAAGCTGATACACGCTCAATTAGTTAATCAATAGTTACTGAGCTTCTGCCATGTGCCAGGCCGTGAGTGAGACCATGGAGGTATTCCAGTAAATGAGATGATGTTTCTGGTTCTTATGCATCTTAACCATGACCCTGCATTGCTCCTGGCATGGTGTTTTCAGCTGACTCAGCTCAGCAGGTGTTTTGCCTTCTGCATGGAGGCGGGTGTCCAATTTAGGGGGAAAGTACAATTTCTGAAATAAAATTTCAATGAGGATATTGATAGCATGTAGTAACCTTACTTTCTAATTTTTCTTTACCTTAGGAACAAAGTTCCTGTGAACATATAGGATATAATAGGAGAAGAATCTACTGTTTTCAAATAACTCAGTCTTTTCCACAAAGTAAACTGGGAAGCTCATGAGTATTTCATGTCTCTCACTGCACAGACGTAGAGCTTGGCAGGTTGGGAATCAGTTAACTCATGAAGTGCTCAGCTTCAGAGGGTGGTAGGCAGGATAATGGCCCTCAGAGAAGTTTACATCCTAAAGCTTGGAGTCTGAGGTTGCACTCCGAATGAAGGTTACTTTTCATCTAACTTTGAGATGGGAAAATTTTCCTAATTTTTCCAGTGGGCTCAATGTAGTCACAGGGTCCTTATAAGTGACAGAGGAGACAAGGTGCAGTGGCTCATGCCTGTAACCTCAACACTTTGGGAAGCCAAGGCAGGCGGATTACCTAAGGTCCGGAGTTCAAGACCAGCCTGGCCAATATGCTGAAACCCCATCTCTACTAAAAATACAAAACTTAGCTAGAGATGGTGGCACATGCCTGTAATCCTAGCTACTCTGGAGGCTGAGGCAGAGGAATTGCTTGAATCAGGAGGTGGAGGTTGCAGGGGAGGTGACTGCACTCCAGCCTGAATGGCAGAGCAAGACTCGGTCTAGGGAAAAAAAAGTCACAGAAGGAGGCAGGAAAGTCAGGATCAGAGGAGAAGAGACTGTGGAAGTGGAAGTGGAGTGGTGAGATTGCTGACTTGGAGACGGAGGGAGGAACCAGCAGCCACAGAGCATGCGAGCTTCTAGAAGCCGGAGAAGGCAAGACCTGGGTTCTCCTGCAGAGTGTCCAGAAAGGAACGCTGCCCTGCTCACTCCCTGATTTCAGCCGAAGGAAACTCATTTTGGGCTTCTGACTCCCAGGTCTGTAAGATAATAAACCCGCATTGTTTTAAGTCACTAACTTTGGAGTGAGTTAGGATTCTAATGCAATGAGGGAGACAGCTTCCACCAAGACCATGTCAACAACATTTCCTGGATTTCCTAGAAACACTGTTGATCGTGTTTTCTCCTTGCATAATTGTGTTCTGTAGTTTTGAGGGAATCATATCTTATTCCTTTAAGAGCTTAAGGTGGCCAGGTATGGTGGTTCACACCTGTAATCACAGCACCTCGCGAGGCCGAAGCATTTGAGTCTCTTGAGGTCAGGAGTTCAAAGCCAGCCTGGCCAATGTAGCAAAAGCCCATCTCTACTAAAAAAAAAAAAATAATACAAAAAAATTAGCCTGGCATGGTGGTATATGCCACTAATCCCAGCTACTCAAGAGGCTGAGGCACAAGAATCGCTTAAACCTGGGGGACCGAGGCTGCAGTGAGCCCAGATTGTACCATTGCACTTCAGCCCCTGGGTGACAGAGTGAGACTCTGTCTCAAAAAATAAAAATAAAAAAGTTTGAGGTAAGTTCACTTTTGTCCTAATCTGTCAGGCTCCCCTTGCTACCCTAAATAATTTGCTTAGAATTCGACTTTGTTAAAGACAATCACCAGCTTCACTCTATGGCTCAGCTCTCTTTAAATAACCTTCGACATTTTCTGTGGATCTAACATGTCATTCCAAGTGTAGATTCTCCAATACCTTGTTGGATTATGTCTCACTAAACATCTCTCTAGAGATGAAAGTGCTCCCATGTGTATAAACAGCATCAGGTGGGTCAGGCACCTGGAAATAGTGGTTCCATTTATAGATGCTGCACAATCCGAAGTGGTTGTCAGAAATTTATCTTTCACTTTGGCTCATACAAAAAGTCAGATTACATTCTTTAGCCAAGTTCTTAGGGATGATAGTATAGTCTTAGATTTTATTTGGGTCAACTTGTGGGTAAACAATTGTCATCACTTCACACTGTTCATGGGTCATGAGCTAACACCACCATCTCCTCTTCACGGTAGTGTGTGTGGTGTTTTAACATCTGACAAGTACTTCTCTACAACTACTGCCCTGCCAGATAATTTATAAAGGATTCAAAGACCCACATAGGGCAAACACACATTGACTGATTTGTGAAATCAGAAAACCAGATCATTTTGAATAGAATACCATCTTTAATAAAAGAAGTCAACGCTATTAGAGGAGACCTGGACAATTCCTGGTAGCGTCTTCTGCAGTGTTGGCTGAGGGGCTCCTAAAAGGAGATACTGAGAATTTTAGTAGAGTTCCAGTACTTGGAGGAAAAGATGTCACTTTTCAGCAGGGTGAATTGAGGAGCTGCAATTCCACGTGCATGATTCCAAGAATCCTGTTGAAACACCAGTCCACAAGTCCACCAGATTCTGTTCAAACCCCTGTAATCAATCAATGATGCGTTTGCACAGTGCAGGTGCTTCAGGAGCCGTGCTCCCAGGAATGTCAGCACAATCACCAGAGGACCCACTTCCTGCAGTCTCTGACAATACACCAGTCCCTGAACCCCACACTGTACAAGATGGCAACACATTCTGCTTAGGGAAGCTGGCTCTCACAGGCATAGCTCTCCTTTACTTACATATGTAATAAAGTCAGCCTTCTGTTCCACTGTGGAGTGGGGGATCTTCCTTGACAGCCAGATCTGCTGCGTCTTGTCTCCTCGCCAAACAAGAACTGATGCAGATCTCTGTGAAAAGGAGGTAAGAAGAGAAGAAGCCAGAAACCAGAACATTTGATAATGGCTGCAATGAAACTTTAATTACCGAAGTATGCCCAGGTGTTAAGTCCTAGCATGAAGTCAGAAAATATTTCCCATGACCATAGTAGAGGAAACAAAATTATCTACCTGTATGTTTATATGAACATTAAATATTAAATCCTCCAAATACATATTATGTAATTTCTTATTTTTATGCTACACTTATTGGGGGTGTAGCGGAGGGATATTCGGAAAGAGGGTGGGGAGGGATAACGGGGGAGAAATGTCAGGTATAGGTGATGGGGGGATGGTGGCAGCAAACCACCTTGCCATGAATGTACCTATGCAACAATCTTGCATGATCTGCACATGTACCCTAGAATCTAAAGTACAAAAAAAAAAAAAAGAATCCAATAGTTAGATTATTGTGCCCAAGTTCAGTTTGGCTTTGGATTTATGTTGGTTGTTTATTCATTGATTTAAAAATGAGAATTAGATGTATCCCTCTCTTTTCAATGCATCGGCACAGCTTTGACTAGTTCCTGAGGTTGCAGAGCTCCGGGGGGAAGGAATGTGAACGTGAGGTTAGTCTGATTATCTCTAGAGGGTAGGTTTGCCGACCTGATTAGTACGTAGTTAGTAGAAGGACAATTTAAAACAATTTCCTGGGTCTATTTTATGCTGTGCTCCTAATGGAAACACCAGAAAATGACCAGCTGTAGCTCTTTCATCTCCTGCTGTGCCCTAGCCACAGTTCCAACGTGCTAGCTTCTTTTCACTTCTAGAAATGACAGAGATGTATATAACAGAAGCACTGGAGCACCAGAGGTATTACTAAGAAACTGAAGGTAAAATATTTAGGTATGAGTATGGGCAATGCTTTAAAGTTTGTAGTTAAGCATAATTTTAAAATGTGAAGAATGATCTTAAGGAGGACAGATATTTTCACGTCCCTAAAACAGTGCAAGCAATTGAGGTATTTATTTGAGCTCAAGGTCTTAACAATTAGGTGTTTCTTTTTTAAGAGCAAAGAAGAAACAAAGAATTACAAAAACCCAACGATCTTCCAGAATCGATCTTGTTCTCCAGACAACGCAGTTTTCCTGCATTATTTCCATCTGCTTCATCCTCAGCATCCGCTACGACTTCTTCTGCTCGGCAAGAATGATTCTGTGAGTCCCGAATTATGTACGATGGCCATAAATGTGGGAAAGACAACAAAACACTGAGGGCGATAACAGTCACGCAGCTAAGCAGACGTGGAAACTCCCTCTTCAGGCCTCCACCATCTCGCAGAGCAGCCCAGGTCTTGTGAAAAGCATCGTTAGCTTCCAATTAAGTGGATCCCAGGAGGGCAGAATTCCTGAATGTAGGGAAAATCTTAGCAGGAATCTGGGATGCGCAGGAGCATGGGGTTTGAAGGGGCAGCGGAGCTTCTCCTGGGTACCTGCTGTATGCAGCCTGCCTGTTAGAAACCTTGCTCTGTGGTAAGGGCTGGAACGTGCGTTCCTGGAAGCTGGTTAAGTCAGTGGGTGCAGCAGCCACAGCCCTGTCTGCCTGTGAGAGCAGACTTGACTTCAGGGCCAGGGGCTCCAGTATACACACAGAAGATGGCAGAAGGAAGGCACAAGGCAAGGTGAGGTGTTGGGCTGGCACCGGCATGGGCACAGCTGGGGGTGGTGGCCCTTGGCATTGGCTGTGTCCTTGGTGGTCATCAGACATGTCCCTGCCCTCACAGGGGCAGTGAGGGACCTGGCCAGAGAATGTGCATCACTGGCTGGCAGAGGCATGAAATGCGTGCTGATGCTTTTTAGGTGAGATGAAGGCTCCTGGGTGGGAGGGCTGGAATGGCTGGAATCCGGGTCCCTCCAGAATGTGTGGGGTTGAGCTCCTGGCACCCAGTCCCTCCTGCCTGTGCCACCGTCCTTTCGTGGAGAACAGCCTCAGTGCCCTGTCCCGCTTCTCCACCCCTGCTATGCTCATGACCTGACTTGAGGCCAAGTCTTGAGTTAAAACAAAACAGTCATTTCGGAGGGAGCTTCAGTGCCTGCCTCAGCTGCCCGCACCCACACCTACAGCCACTGCTGCCTAGACCTCTGCGCCTGCTCCTCACGCATCCACTCTCCATCCCCCACACGCACCTGGGCAGACTCCCTCCAGGAGAAAGACCCTCCAAAACAGCATGCTCATTTGACAAGTCATTATGCTAAAGTGGGTCGAGAGATAGCTCACCAATGAGATGATGTATATGGGAAAACACAGATGTTGAGTTTTATAGCCCTGGGGAAATGTGAACCCTTAGAGACACATGCATCAGTCTGGGCACTGAAGGACGCCCACAATACCTGGCGGATCTTTTCCCTGCTCTGTAAATGTCCCTCAACTCCACCCATTTTCCATTGCTCTTGGGGGCCAGGAACTTTTCCTGCCATCATGAATTAAAGAGCTTTCTTTTAAGTACTACTGGTAGTTCAAGGGTGTGAGTGGTGCTAGGCAGGGGGTCACTAATGGCTCCTGTGCGTTCAAACACATTTTGCCAGCTCTCAACACTGAACACATTTAGACTCTGTACCTGGAATCTCACGTCTAGGATGTGGGTTTTGAAGACAGCAAAGACATATATCAAGGCAGATACATATTTGTATAGCCCTGAAGCTGGCTGGGCATCCAGAATCATGTGTACTGTCAAGAAAGAAGAAATAATAAAAGAGCCAAATATAAAGAAAGACGGATATGGGGACAGCAGAGTGTCAAATGAAGAATCTGGTGTGAGAGATTCACGCCATGCCTGACCAAGGGGTGGCCTCAAACCAAGCATGGGGAGTGCCCGAAGCAGAGGTGTCCCTTGAATCAAGCAGTTAACAACAGCTGACCGGACATCTATTTATTCCAAAAAGGTGTGTGAATGCCAAAGGAGCCTGCATTTATAATGAATGTGTATATGCCTCCTAAACAGCCTCACAGGAAAGAGATGCTTAGTGGGAGAAGGCGAAGATGAGATGCACAGCAGGAAACCCCGCAGGCCAGGTCCCGCGACCGCAGCCAGGCCCCGACCCCGCCTTGGCCCCTTCACGCAAGAGACTGTGTGATTTCTAGCTTTCTTGGAGACGTGGTCACGAGAATCCCTGCCTCTCTGTGTAGTATTTCGAAGACATGGCCGGCAAATCCTGAAGACAAACTGACCCTACATGATCTACGATTAAATACTCCAAAATTATAGCAGCCCGGCCACCTTGACTTTGATTTTTCAGGCATGTTTGAAATTACATCGCCTGTTAACTTGTTTGTACAAATAGGCAAAGAAAATCCCCCAAATCACGCCACGTGGTTGAGGATTTATAAAACGTGCAAGCAGGATAAATATTTCCTCTTAAAAAAAAATTAGGCAACATAGAAATTGCCATTACAACGCAATAAGGCAGTTTAGCCCCATTTAGCAACTAAGTCAATGTTTAGCCAAGCCATCCTGTGAGGGCCTTATTAAAATCCCAGCGGCTCTGGCGTGTCTGAGGTGGGGAAAGAGGTTAAACTGCATATCAACTACTGAAAGGAGCGGAAAGGCTGTGGAGCCCAATTAAACCCTCAGCACTGCTGGCTCGTAAACACTTGCTACTTCACTCCCCCTGGAACACACTGCCGGGCGGCTGGAGCAGGGACCCAGCAAGAACCTTTTCATGCCGCTCTGCCGCTGCGCCTGGGGTCTGGCTGAGCCCTCATGGGTGAGAGGCGAGCGCTCCCTCTCTATTAATCATCATCTCGCTCTCAGCACCTGGGACTGGCTTCAACTCCCCCGGTTGCTATATTGACAATATTCCCTGTTGATTTCCTCATTTTCTCAGCCAAGGCTAGACTGACCTCTTTAAAATTCTTTATAAACGTCAGTAATTGCTGCATCCAACTTCAATTCATTACTTTCCCAGGCCTCATGTATTTTGATGATATGAAAGTTGACCGCATTTACATGCAAATTGAAGTTTTATATTAATAAGGGCCAGTGAAAGAAGATCGCATGGTAATGCTCCGTTATGACTTTTAAATACATTTGCCCATGTCTCCATTGGCATTAGCATGGTCAGACCATGAGGAAATCATGTTGGTCTGATTGCAATTTTGTTTTCCAATTGAAAGTACAATTTCATCAGGTTTCCCTGTCATTTCTAATAATGACTTAAGTTTGCTTGCTAAATTGGAGAATTTCTCCGGCCTCTGGACGGGCTGGCAAACAGGTGAGACGACAGCTGCTTCTGCATGAAGTGCTTCATTACGGTACCGGCCACCGTCCGTCCCACGAGGCAGCGTTAATGACAGGGGCAAAATTACTGACGGCGCCACTCGGAGCAGCGGAGATCGATGATCTTAAGCACATTAACTCTACCACAAAACTTGGAAAGACCAACGTTTTGTTTGCTAACATGCCACACTTTTAGTACCACGATCAATGGGGGCTTAGTCTCCCCAAGAGCGAGTTTGGTGATTTCCATCCCAGGTCATCCATTTGCATTCTGTATTGTCAAAAGGAGCTGACTTCTTTTTCTTTTTTCAAAGGGAATCTCCCGTATACAGCAAGAGCGGTGTGATGCTTTCATATCCTGAATGAGACTGAGATCCCAGGCTCCGCCCAAACTAGATGCAGCAGGGACGTTTTCCAGACTCACCTTCCATTGCAGGGAATGCAGAGGTCTTCCTACCGTCCGCCCAGATTTGTCCACACGCTGAATGGAAGTTACTGAAAAATCCTCGAAGGTTAGAGTAGCGGAAGAAGGGAAATGCAAGGATGTGCAGTAGAAACAAACACAATGAGATGTCTAACAGAAAGGACAGTCAGAGCTTTTCCATGACTCAGTTTACCAGTGAGAGTGTACATCATTCTGTCCACCTCAAAACTTGCTCTCAGAAAAAAAGCTTGCTCTCAGCTCAGCTCCACTAACTGATGAGCTGTTTTTTTTTTCTTTCTTGACTCTGCTCATTGATGAGTTTTGATGGCATCAACATTTATTTTTTTCATTGTGATGATTTTCTGGGTAAATATTTTCTGGATGATATTCCAGGTAAAAAATTCACCAGCCATCATAAATACTGTGTCACCTAGTAGACAGTCTTAGCATAAGTCACTTGATTTAGATAAGTCAGTAACCTCCTAATCCATAAGTTCTTCATGTATTTCACTTCTATCTGCACTGTCTTGATCTCTGAGTAGAGAAGACATGGGTAGCAAGTTGAATATGAGAAAGGCCACTGGTTGTACAGTAGGATTCCATTGCCTCTGACCAGTACAAGTATTTACCCAGAGAGCCATCAACATTCACACCTTCCATCCTCGACTGCACCCTTTGGCAATCTCAAGATAAGCATGATGCATTTTGTGAATAAGTCCAGTGACAAACAGGTGCAATGGCTACCTATTTCAGAATGGAGATAGAAAAGACTGCTTGTCAGTTTATCTATTTCTGGTTTCAAAGTGAGATTAAGCCCGTTATGTACACTTTTGTTTATTTATGTAGGTTTTTTAAAAACCTCAACGATTACAAAAATGTTTCATAGAAAATGACATAAGCGGTGTCATGACAAAAAAACCCTATTTTGGGAAAAGATGGAACCTTCCTAGCGTTTCCAGGTACAGGGTAAATGGAGATGCTTTGAGAATTGACAATACCTGTTTGATGATTGGATACAACGTGCCTGTGGATTGGAAAAATGCATTTCACTCTTTCCAAGTGCTTGTAAGTCACCAACCAAGAATTGTACTTCGTAGTAAGTCACATAACAGAAAAAATCACTTAAAGAAGTGAACAATGGTTGTTTTATTTGTTTAAATTTGTGCTGGAGATGAGAAGAGAGGCTTGGAAGCACAAAAAGAGGATTTTGGCTTTTGTCTGGTTTATTTCAAGGACTTCAGTTCTCCTTTTTGTCATGGTTCGTTACTCAGAAGATGACTTTTCTAAGAAGTAAACAGTAGATACTCATCCAGCAATCACCATCTGAATCTCTCTCTTCAGCTTTTTCTCTCCTCAGAGCAAAGTAAATCCAATTTAAAAAAAAAATCTTAATCTGAAGCCCAATATATATAAACACAGAAACAGCAGCTCTAATGAAAGCTGGGGTGTGGGTTGAGTCATCCCCCATTCCCTGCTCCTCACCGAATAGCCCCGGGCAGGAGGGGGACAGAGGAGCTCAGATCCCAGGAGGAGACACTAATTTGGGCTGAACCCTGAGGGAAAGCACAACACCGGGAGACGGGCAGGGGATCATTCTCCTGTGTGCGCGGGGGACAGGGACAGAAGGTTCTTTCCTGGCATCAACATTGCGTGTGTGTGGCCAGGCGCGGTGGTTCATGCCTGTCATCTCAGCACTTTCAGAGGCTGAAGGAGGAGGATTGCTTGGGTCCAGAGTTCAAGACCGACCTGGATGACATAGGGAGACATCATCTCAGCAAAAAAGTAAATAAAAAATCAGCCGGCTGTCGTGTTGTGTGCCTGTGGTCCCAGATACTCAGGACGCTGAGGCGGGAGGATCATTTGAGCCCAGGAGGTTGAGGCTGCAGTGAGCCGTGGTTGTGCACTGCACTCTAGCCTGGGTGACAGTTAGACCCTGTCTCCCCACCCCCCAGTGGAAACTGTACGTGCTTTCTTCATCATAGGGTAGAATTCAAAGGGTCCAAACAGAAACATCCACATGATAGAAATGTGTTCGCCATGTCTTTGTTTTTTTCTTATTTCTTCTACTACCATTAATTCCCTACCCATACACACACACACACACACACACACACACACACAAATCTAAGACATTTCATGGGCTAAAAAGTGATAGGAAATCATTCTAAGAGAACAATGTCAACTAATCTTCCCAATAAGTTATGCTTTCCTTGATCACTGAGGGAATTTAAGAGATGGAAGGGCCTCTGGACAGTCACCCTTGTTGATGAGATATATTATTTAGTAATAAAACTCATAACCCATTGTGCATTACGCCTAAACTTTTAAGAGTTTCCATGTCCATTGTCTCATTTTACATTTATAGCATGCCTGTGAAATGTGTAGTATTGCTGTAATTAGCCTCTTCTTCTTCTTTTTTTTTTTTTTCCCTGAGGCAATTAGGACAGCAACAGGCAGCTACGTGACTGAAGCCAGACCTTTGGTTTATTGCTTTATTTATTCCATTGCAAGGTAACAGCTGCAAGACAGGAGTTGTTTTATTTTGGCTCTACTACCAAGGTAATTGTGTCTCTCCCCATTTGACTTTCTATTTTTTAGATCACAAGAGAAAGCCAAACTTGTTTTTTTGGGGTCATAATTCATCCCAATTGCCCATTGATGTTAATCATGGACATTGGAAAGGCTGGTTAATTCTCTAAACCTTTCCCTGTGTGGAAGCAGCAGCTGGTTGAAATATTTTGTTTGAGTAAGGTAATTCAAGTTATGCAAAATAATTCAACTCTATGAAAAAATAAAATGAAATATTCTAAACACTTGGTAGAAAACAACTGAAATGATTGTTCCCTGTAAGATTCCTCAGGAGGGTGGCTTATCACTGCCCACACTGTGCACATCCCTGCATACCTGTCCTCCTTTTGAATGGACACTGGAAGAACCATTGCAGAATTACATGGCTCTGCCATTATCTGTTTATCTGTCTGTCTATCTGTCTGTCTATCTGACTGTCTTTCTATGTATCTATCTACCTATCTTTGTTTGTTTCTTTCTTTCTTCTTTCTACCTATCATCTATCTTTCTTTCTATCTTTCTATCATCTATCTTTCTATTTTTCTATCTGTTTATTTTTCTATCTTTCTATCTATCATCTATCTACCTTTCTATTTTTCTATCTATCTATCTTTTTAGAGACAGATCTCACTCTGTCGCCCAGGCTGGAGTGCAGTGGTGGCATCATAGCTCACGACAGCCTCAAACTTCTGGGCTGGAGTGATCCTCCTGCCTCAGCCTCTCAGATACCTGGTATTACAAGCACACACCACTATGCACAGGCCACCAACGTGCCTGGCCAATTCTGTTGTTGCTATTGTTTTGAGGAACTACCACATCATCATTCACAGTGGCCGTTCCACGTCACCATCCTGCCACCAGTATACAAGCACTCCAATTTCTTGACGTCCTCACAAGCTTTCTTTGTCTTGAGGAACAGCTGTCCCGATGGATGTGAGGTGGCATTTTATTGTTCCTTGGTTGCATTTCTCTGATGATTAGTGATGCTGACCAGCACACCCTGTGTTTCTTGCCCATTTCTATGTCTTCTCTGGAGAAATATCTGTTCAAGCCCTTTGCCCATAAGATCGAGTTGTTTGTTTTTGCTGAGTTGTTTTTTATATATTCTAGCCTATTTCTATATTAACATATAATTTACAAATGCGTTCTCCCTTTCTGTGCATGGCTTTTTCCTCTGTCATTTATGTTCTTTGGTGAACACATTTTTACATTTTAATAATGGAGGTCCTAAAGCCCAATTTATCTGCTTTTTTATTTTGTTACTCATGTTTCTGGTGTCACATCCAAGACATCTTTGCCAAATCTAATGCTATGAAGCTTTTTCCCTATGTGTTCTCCTGAGTTTTATAGTTTTACTCTCACGTTTAGGTCTTTGATGCATTATGAGTTAATTTTTATGTATGATGTAAGTAAGGCAAGGGTCCAACTTCATTAGATTTTTGTTTTTGGCATGTGAATGTCCAGTTTCCCCAAGACCATCTGTTGAAGTCACTTTTCTTTCCTCATTGACTGGTCTTGGCGCCCTTGTCAAAAATCCTTTGACCTTATACATGAGGGTCTATTTCTGGGATCTCTATTACCTTCCCTTGGTCTATATGTCTGTCTATGCCACAGCACACCACACTGTTTTGATTACTGTAGTTTTGTAGTAATTTTTAAAAGCAGGAAGCATGAGATTTCCACACTTGTTATTTTTTAAGATTGTTTTGACTGTTCAGGGTCTCTTGAAATTCCATATTACTTGTAGGATAATTTATTTCTTTATTTCTGCAAAAAAATTGTTGAGATTTTGATAGAGATTGAATAGAATCTGTAGATTGCTTTTACAATGTATTGACTTCTTAAATTTTCCAATCTCAAGAAGGAACATCTTTCCATTTATTTGTTTTTAATTTCTTTCTGAAATGTTTTATAGTTTTCAAAGTACAAGTGTTAAGCCTCCTTGGCTAGGTTTACTTCTGAGTATTTTATTCTTTTTAATACTTCTGCAAATATAATTGTTTTCTTAATTTCCTTTCCAGATTGTCCATTACTAGCATAAAAAACACAACTGAATTTTGTGTGTTGATTATGTACTCTGCAACATTGCTGGGCTCATTTATTAGTTCTGACAGGTTTGTGTGTGTGTTGGGGGGGATGGGTGCATGATCTTTTAGCTTTTTGACATTTAAAGTCATGTCATCGTCAAGTAAGTCTATTCTTAGAATTATGAACAATTATGCTTATTTATTAAAGTAATCTTCAGCTTGCCTTAAAATAAGTGAAAGGGCACTATCAATTCCTCCTGGGTCACGCTGTTTTTGGGTGGGAGGAAATTCACCATCTCAGAGATGTACCCTTCACACTCGTAGTAACTGGCATTGTATTCAGACATCTGTAATGGAGCAATTGGTTGATTCTTTTCATTTATGGTTTGTTTTCATGTGTTTGTCTTTCTTCCCAAAAATGACTCTTAAGTCCCTGCCATATACACATGAATTTCAAGCCATTTAAAATATGCTGAATGGTCCTTCTTGGCTTTGCTTCCCATAGGCACCAGCCAGGGGCAAACCTCCAGCTTCCAGCACTCACTTTGCAGACCCAGTTGGAATTATCTGCACTGATGCTGTCTGCTCTCTCCGCTGCCCCCTGGAAAAGGGGAGGAACGAAGTACAGTGGACAAGGGCTTCCGTGTCCCCAGCTCCCCTTGAGCCATGGGCTACAACATCCCCGGCCTGCAGTGGGCTGCCCTTCCTGTAATATTTCCATTTAAACACTGCCTGGCTGCCTCGGCATCGCATCTCATTCACACTGTGGCCTTTGTAGGAGACAGGGAGTATTATGGAGCAAGCACTGAGGACAAACCGATGACGGCCTGGCCCCAGTAGCCAGGAAAAGGGACCCACCGTGGAAAGAGACACGCCCCCGAGGAACAGTCAGGGGAAGGGGGGTTCCCGGGCAATGCCAGGGTCAGGGAAGGACAGGAACCCCGGCCACTCCAGGTTGTGAGGCCGGAGTCAAGCGCATCCCTTCCGACCCCACTCGCTCCCCACCTGGCTCAGAAGCCGCCTCTATGCTTGTCTCTGGCTGGTGCAGTAAAGCCAGTTGCCCTGCGCTTTCCAGGCAGAGAGGACCCTCTTCTCTATAGATTTCCCTTTTTCTTTTCTCATTTTTAGTCTTTTCTGCACGTACAGGTTGGGCCTGGCCGCACATTATGCAGACCACTGTTCCTCCGGCCCTGCCTTGAAATTGCATTCATTGGTTTAGACAGACCCTCCAGTTAGGAAATAGAAATCATCTTTTGTTTGTTTGTTTTATTTGCTCTCCAGCCTCTGCAATTCACAGCCTAATAATTTCATTTTAAAAGGAACACCTGTCATGAAGCTTTGCTCTATTTACCATTAAAACAGGAAGAAAGAACCTTATTAAATCTCCAGCTAGAACAAGCCTCCTCCTTTTCTTCCCCTTCCTTCTTTTCTCTTTCTCTTTCTTTCTCTTTGTCTTCCTTGTCTTTCTGTCTTTCCCGCTCCCTCTGCCCCTGTCATCGTGGGTGCAGAATTTCGCCTCAGGAAAGGTCTGAAAGTCTGGCCTGCAGGGCCCTGTACTGGTTCCCTTGGGATCACTAAACCCTCTTGACATGAGTGCATATGTGGTTATTTGAATGGTTGAATTTATAATACGTGAATGTCCAGTTTGTTTCTGCAAAATTGTGATTTTGAAGGGAAAAAAATACTTGAGAGCTCTAGACTCCAGAAAAGGTTCATATTTAAAATATTTGGAAACATACTTGGCCTGATGCTGCACAGCCTAACTGTGGGTCCCGTGTTTCACCCATGATGTGCGGGAAAGTGGTGCCTGCTCTGCAGAATGCGGTGGCTCCTGTGGTGCCAGGAACCAGCCTTTCCCACCCAGACTCAGGTGTGGAAGTCTGTTTCTTCCGTTTCTGGGAGCTTGAAGGATTTCCATGACTTTCTGGGCCTCAGGTATCCCACCGCCAACCAGGAAATATCTTCCTCCAGGATCATGGTGAAGATTCCATGAGATGGTAACACTTAGCCTGCAGTAAGCACACTGAAAATATAGAAACTGTTATTTTAAGTCACATGTGCTGACTCATTTCCTTTAATGGGTCCACTGAAAGTCCCATGTGATTCACTGTAGCTTTGACTGATGAGCTGGCTGGAGAGGCCAGAAATTGTGCTCCTTCAGTCTAGGCCTTCTGCATTCTGGGCTGCCTGAGCTGCCCTTGCACTATATGTTCACCCATGTGACCCCATCACCAGCACACAGGTGTACTCACCCTGTCATCCCCATATGACACCATCACCTACACACAGGTGTACTCAACCCATCATCCCCATGTGACCCGACCACCTGCACACAGGTGTACTCTCCCCACCAACCCCCTGTGACCCCATCACTTGCACACATGTGTACTCACCCCATCATCCCTCTGTGACCTCATCACCCACACACAGGTGTACTCTCCCCACCATCCCTTGTGACCTCGTCATCCGCACACAGGTGTACTCACCCCACCATCCCCTGTGACCCCATCACCTGCACACAGGTGTACTCTCCCCACCATGCCTTGTGACCCATCACCTACACACAGGTGTACTCACCCCCCCATCCTCCTGTGACCCCGTCACCTGCACACAGGTGTAGTCTCCCCATCATACCCCTGTGACCCCATCACCTGCACACAGGTGTACTCTCCCTACCGCCCCCCTGTGATCCCATCACCTGCACACAGATGTACTCTCCCCACCATCCCCTGTGACCCCACCACCTGCACACAGGTGTACACTCCCCACCATCCCCTGTGACCCCATCACCTACCCACAGGTGTACTCTCCCCACTACCCCCTAGGTGACTTCATCATCTGACCACAGATGTAGTCTCCTCACCATCTTCCCATTTGAGCCCATTACCTGCCCACAGGTGTACTCTCCCCACTGCCCCCCTGTGACCCCATCACCTGCACACAGGTGTACTCTCCCCACCACCCCCTAGGTGACCTCATCATCTGACCACAGGTGTAGTCTCCTCACCATCTTCCCGTTTGAGCCTGTTACCTGCCCACAAGTGTAGTCTCCCCCACCATGTGCCCACCACCTGCCCATGTCATCCTGCATTGCCCACTGTCTTGGACCCTGAGTGGTCCTGGTTGATCACTGAGGCTTCCATGCCCCTGGGAGGACTCGAGTATCAGGAGGGAGGGGCTGCTCTAACTGGCTCTAACTCAGTCTTTTACATTTTCATTCTTTCCTCATCTGAGGAGGTCAGTGGAGAAACTGTAGAAACTCAGTGGAGATGATTCTTTTCACAAACTTCATTCTTTCCTAGTGTTCAAATAGGTGTTTGCCTATCCGCTCCCTATGAGCACCCCCCTTCACCTTCTCACTGAACCCATCCTTCTCATGGCCTCTTTCTTTCACCCACATTCCGGAGAGCGAGAGGACAGCCACAGTGTCCTCTAACTAGCCAGTCATTTGGGGTTTGGGGGAGAACTTTTAAGAGATGAGTGTGTTTTATGTTTAGAACCCACATCAAGAATATTTCAGTTTTAGGACCTGGAAGACTCTTTATGAAAGTATTCTCCTCCGACACAGCCTGCCCCCTCCCCTACTGCTCCTGAGTCTCATTCCATCTATGCTCTAGATAGGGTGTTCCTGGGAGCCGTCCCATAGGACTTGCCAAAGCCCTTAAACAATGGTGTGTTCCAGCGGAACGTGCTTGTTGAGGCCACGTCTCCAGTGGACACGGTGAACCCACTCTGTCCATGTAGACACAGCTCCAGGCCACACCGATCTCAGCAGCAGAGGTGGAGGCCATGGAAGCAGTTGGGTAATTCAGACTTGGGCAGATATCCCCTTCCTCGTGTGAAAGGGTTATTTTTCCATGTCCTTAGGTTGCCATTGTTCGTTCTCCATATTCCTGGAAAGTATGCAGCTCATGATGATATTCTCTCAACGTGTGACTCAAAGACAGAGGCAGTTTCCCACCCATCGGTTCTCACACTGCCCCTTTCTCAGCTTCACCATCCACGTGCTAAGAAGGCAGCACCCACAGCCCCTGCAACCAGCCGCTGGGGGCCTCACGCTTATGGGCAGAAAACTCAGCAAGGAATATGTTTCTCCATCATAGGCAGTTTTGCCTAGAAACTATAAAGAGTGGGGGTCCCTGCTGGCGTTACTTTTTCATACTAGGGGTCCCCGCTGGCATTCCTTCTTCATATTGGGGGTCCCTGCTGCTGCTCCTTCTTCATATTGGGGGTCAGTGCTGGGATTCCTTCTTCATATGGGGGTCCCTGCTGGGGTTCCTTCTTTGTACCAGCATGGCTTCAGAAAGCACTGGTTTTCCGAGGAGGGCTCAGTTGAATCTGGAAGGTGCAGTGTGAGTGGCAATGCCACTTGACACCAAGGGGTGGGTGTTTGAGCTGCGCTGGCAAGCTCTCCACAGAATAGTGGCCACACTGGAGGGTCCTGTGCCACGCACCTGAGGAGACCATGGTGGTGAGGACAGACCCTAGAGCAACCCACACTCCCGAGAAGTCAGAGAAGAGTGCATCCTGTAGATAAGTGTCTACTGCAAATTTAAAGAGAGGAATCAAGAAATAGCAAGGACACTGAGCCAGGACTGGGAGTTTGGGTCGTAGGTGACTTTGGATCATTATAACTTCCAAGTGGATTCTTCTAAGCTTGTTTATGTGTTAATGTGAAGAGTTGGATGGAATTGCCTTTATTCTAAAACCTTTTATTTTGCCTTAAGTCTCTGGGTCAGCAAACACGTGCTATGGGGTTTCTCTTTGCGCACTGGGATGCACGCCTGACCGGGAAGGCCGGCCGGCCCATGCTCCCCCAGTGGCGAGTGTTAGCCAGCTAGGCTGCTGGAACAGAGAAGCTTCAACCACAGGAATTTATCCTCTGGCAGCCTGGAGGCCTGAAGCCCAGATCCCCATGCCGCAGGGCTGGGCTCCCTCTGAAGGCTCTAGGCAGGGCTTGTGCCCGCCGTCTCCAGCTCCTGGTAGTTCCTTGGCTCACGGCAGCAAAACTCGCCCCTTCGCATGGCGCTCTCCCTTCCTATGTGTGGATGTGTCCAATTTTCCTTGTCTATTGGGTCCCCAGCTGTACTGGCTTAGAGACCCAACCTACTGAAGTAGGACCTCATCTGAACTCATGACATCTGCAAGATGCTGTATCCAAGGAAGAACCCATTGTGAGGTGCTGGAGTTAGGATTAAGCCCAGGAACTTTGTGGGGAGGCACACAGTTCAATCCATCTGGAAGGTGGAGAGCCAAGGAAGGGTGGAGAGAGGCGTGTGCTACAGGCTTCGTGGAACAAGGCGAAGCTGAGCGTGGAAGGTGCTGGAGCTGCCCCGTGGTGGGGAAGGGGCTGTGTGGCCAGCAGCATCGTCTGCCTTTGTCATCACTGGCTGGGGCCAGGAGGGCAGTCCTACTCTTCCCCCCACTCCCCACACACACACCTTCTCTAGACATGTTGGCCAGGTGACAATGCGGCCAGGTGACACAGCCACCTGGAGGGCAGGAGCAGACAGCTCCCTGGAGGCTCTAGGAGACAGACCAGGAGGCCACAGCTGTCCAGGAGCTGAAATGAGCAGCAGACGGCGCCGGGGAAGATGTGCCCTAGCACCAGCTCTGAGCACCCCAGCACACTCCCTTGCCTTGACTTCCTTCACTGGGAACCCAGGGCTGGAGTCCATACGAAGCTTCAGCCCAGGGAAGGAACCACCTGTCCAGGAGGCTCCCAGTGTCCAGCCTGCCCTGGGTGGTGCCCTCAGAGGTGCCTGGGCATGGGCCACCTCAGGGAGCCTGGAGGGCCCTCTGGGCAGTGCGGTCACGGCTGTCCTCCGCTTCTCAGCACCCGAGACAGGGAGCCAGAGCGCCGCACTGAACACATTCTAGTGCTCTAGAAAGCAAGGCTGACTGAGTTTCCCTAACTCAGAGAAGAGCCTGATGCAGAGAGGCGCTAGAGCTCTTCAGTTCTTCTTCTTCTTCTTCTTTTTTTTTAAATGATTTATAGTACCTTTAATGACACATTTTCCCTTTTTTTTGAACAAGGGACTCTGCTTTTCAATTCTTTCAAAAGTTGGCATCTGCTGAATTTCAGCTCCCCTTGGCTTGAATTCTCATACAAAGATTCTCAAATTCCCTTCAAACATGAAATAAGTTTCTCACTCAACAAATGCCTTTTCTCCACCATGAGGGGATTCCCCGCCCTACGGTGCAAAGCGCATTTCCGCGTCACTCCCTTCCAGCAGCACAGCAATTATGAAGTCATCTGCCACAGAAAAGTCACTGTTCTAAACTCTCTCAAAAAGGGATTTTCAATACATTCTACACACATTTATAGGTGCGTCTTTGCCAGAACTTCCCTAGACGAGCAGCCCTCCAGAATCGGGGAAGGGAGGGGCTCCCCAGAGTTCTTCATCAGGAACCCGCCGTCAGAGGAGACGGGGGTGGGGGGTTGGGGGGCTGGGGGGCTGGGGTGGGGGGTTGATGGGGGTTTAGGGGGGTGGGGGGTTGGGGGCTTGGAGGGATGGGGGGTTGGGGTGGGGAGTTGGTGGGGGTTTGCGGGGGTGGGGAGGTGGGTAGTTGGGGGTGAGGGGCGGGCAGGGCTGCGGTGGCTTCTCTCCTACAGGGGGAGCCTGTACGTTCTGTTGTTGTTATTGTTGGTTTTGAAAAGGCTTTTTCCTTATGAGCGTCTCCAATGTCTACTCAGATATCTGAGATACTTGCTGTGGGTCTACCATGAACCAATCCCTGTCCTAGAGAGGTGTCCCAGGGGCGTTCCTCAGGAGGGAGAGGAAAGGGGAATTTTGTGCTGGTCTCTTGTGTGCTTGGCCGAGAGGCAGCACAGGGGTCCCAGGGCAGCTGTTCCTCTGTGGAAGGGCTGCCCCCGAAAGGCCTGTGGCTGGCGTGGAGGCCGAAGGGGCAATGTGGGCGGGGGGTGCTTTTTTTGTGCCTGCAGGCCCTAAAAGGGTGGAGGATTTATTAAACACATACCTATTAGTACCTGTGACGACAGGTAAGGCTCTGTCCTCCCGGAACGCAGAGTGCACAAAATAAAACAAACAATGCTGCCCTCCCGGAGCTGTCATCAGAGTGTGGGTACATGGGTCATCAGTAGCGGGGTGAGCTGACACCCTGGGGTCCTTCGTGGAGCAGGACTGGGGGCTGCAGGTCATCAATAGCGGGGTGAGCTGACCCCCTGGGGTCCTTCATGCAGCAAGACTCGGGGGTGCAAGTCATCAGTAGCGGGGTGAGCTGACCCCCTGGGGTCCTTCGTGCAGCAGGACTGGAAGCAGGACGGCTGAGGGGAGACATGGCGGGTCCGGGGGCATAATGGGTGTGCTTGCTGTTAACGAAGGTGGTGAGAAACCTCCACAACGAAAGTGACTTTGCACAGAGGCCGGAAGACAGGGAGTGAGGGACAGTCTGGCGGTGTTGAGGGAAGAGCTTTCCAGATGGAGGAAGGAGCAAGAATGGGAGCCCGAGGTTGAGTCTGGAGCATCAGGGAGAAGCCAGGAGCTAGTGGAGGGGCAGATGTGGCAGGACAGGTGAGGAAGGCTGGGGTCAGGACTGCACAACCTCCTTCCCTGGGAAAACGGGCGCTATGGGGGTGCAGGAAGAGCACTAGGCTCTGTGTCGTTTCTAGAGGGCCTTGGGCTGAGAATAAGTGATGGAGACAGAGAAAGACGTGGGGAACCCTGGCTGGGAGGGGACAATGACAGTCAAAGAGGATGGCCCTGGATAGGCCCAGGCAGAAGCAGGGAGGCTTCTGGAAGGGGTCTGAGGCCCTCTTGGGAGGGCCCCAAGGCTCTGGAGAGATGTCCACCCTCAGAGGCCTGGAGGAGCTCCACTCTGTGCAGCACCATTGTGACAGTCTGGGCCAGACTCTGGGTACAGTACCCCACAATGATGCCACATTGTCTGCATCCAATTCCTTCCTGGCAGAGAAGTCAAAGTCATCATTTTCTAAAAGCCAATTTATCATCAGTAGAAAACACATTAGTCAATTATAGATGAAAACAGAAAACAAAAGGCAATGTGTAAAATACTGAAGTGCTCATTAGACCATGCTCTGGGTTCAACATAGGCTATGTGAAAGCATCACTTTGAGTATTTCAAAGTTCTTTTTGTTTGTTTGTTTGGAGACAGAGTCTTGCTCTGTTGCCCAGGCTGGAGTCCAGTGGCACATTCTTGGCTCACTGCAGTCTCCGCCTTCCAGGTTCAAGTGATTCTCCTGCCTCAGCCCGCCTAGTAGCTGGGATTACAGTCATGTGCCACCATGCCCAGCTAAGTTTTATAATTTTAGTAGAGATGGGGTTTTGCCATGCTGGCCAGGATGGTCCCGAACCCCTGACCTCAGGTGATCCACCCTCCTCAGCCTCCCATAGTGCTGAGATTACAGCCATGAACCACCACGCCTGGTCCAAGTATTTTAAAGCCCTCTTTTTCTTTTCTGTTTGTAAAAATTTATCTTTATCCATCATCTTCAAGAACATCTATCCCATATATTACCTTTATTTAAAGGGAGGATTAAATTTCCCAAGCACAGCTAGACCACGAATAAGCTGTTGAAATACTCTGTGTTCTTGATTTGGCTCTAAGACCCTTGGGTCATTGTCTTTATTATAAGAATTATACACAAATCCCTGCACATGAAATGTTTAGACTTCCATTTTTAATTATTCATGAAATGTGCAGAACATGGTCCAATGCACACTTGAGCAAAATTCGCTAATGCCTCTGAACAAATCATAAACACCTCACCAGGGTGCCTGGGATGCAAGGCTCTCCACTAATAGGTGCTCTATTATAACGTGCTCTGGGTACATAGGCAGTGAATTCATGGCAGCGGTCCCCAACACCCAGCCACTGTGACTTTGCCACCATCTCACCCAATGGGAGTTATGTTCAGCCGTGTTCACAGGCTGAATGTTAACCCCAATTCTTCTGTGCTGAAGAATCAAGAGTCCAGTGACACACTTCAGTTTTGGTGCATGGACAAATCTTTTCCTGTGATAAAACTCCAGGTAAGACATGGCTTTGCTGTGGGGCAACCTGAACAGAAGCAGAATTGCCACTGGAGAGATCCTAACTCTTATGGATTGGAATGAAGCCAGCGTGCTCTCAGTGACAGTTGGAGAATATTGCTTGGATGGTTCTCCAGATTGTGTGAGATGTTCATAGAAACTGAAAGAAAAAAATATATGAAGATGCCAAGAGGGATGCAGGCATGAGCGGGTCAGGCATACAAGAGAAAACTGAGAAATATTCAAACTTATTTGCTAACGAAAAGTCATAAAGTGTAGCAGCACCCAGCCACGTGCCTCTGCGAGGTATTTATCTAGCACTGATTATTGTCATTGCTTTTGCAGATTCAGAAAATACAGCAGTGAAAGAAGCAGGCGAGTCCCTCTTTTCATGAGGTTACATTCTAGTGGGAAGAGATAGAAAAACAAACAAATCAATACACAGCATGTCAGGTGATTTGGTCAGGTGGGCTTGGAGCTGACACTTGAAGCCAAGTAGGCATTGTCTCTACCCTGAATCCGAAGATGGAGCACTCAGGCAGTCAGGGACAGTATTCCATCAGGGTGTTCTGCAAGTTCAAAGGACCAGAAGGAGACAGTGCTGTGGGAGCAGAAGGAGAGCTTGAGACAGAACCAGATGAGGAGGCCAGAGGGGAAGTGAGCCTGGTCCCCATGCTAAGTGGGATGGGAAGTCCTGCCAGTGAAGTCACAAAGGGGCTGGTATTTGGGGTTTGCCTTGTTTCTTGCAAAATTATGCCTATGAGCTCTATCCAGGTTATTGCACATAACAGCAGGTCATTCATTTTTATTACTACCTCGCTCCATGTGTGACACCATCACAGTTTATCAGTTCTACCGTTTTAATTACACTTGGGTGGTTTTCAGTTTTGCCTACTATGAACAATACTTCAATGAACATTCTTTCATATGTCTTACATTGCACATGCATTTTCATCAGTTTGCAGTGTAGACCTAGAAGTGGACTCTCCTTCTCACTGGGCATTTGTCTTCAGCTCTAGCAGACAGAGTCACTCCTATGAGCAGTGTGACGTTCACTTTTCAGTTGTTCAGATCCTCAACTAACTTTGGTATCGTCACCCTTTTTGATGGGCATGGGGTTAACTGATCATGGTTTTGTTTCTCAATTTTCAGTTGACAAATAAGATGAAGCATCTTTTTAAATGCATGATGAGCCATATTTCTATCTTTTGTCTGGTATCTTTTAAAGTCTCTTGATTTGTTTGCTATTTAATTGCTTCTCCTTTTTAAATCTGTAGAGGTGTTTTGGACTCAAGCCCTTTGGCAGATATTTTTGTTGCAAGTATCTTTTCTCTGCTTATGTGTTTCTGGCTTGCTTTTTATTTCTAAGCAGTTACTTCTGATAAATAGAAATATTTAACTTCAATGTAGTGCAGTTTATCAGTCTTTTACAGATTATGCGTGTGTGTGTGTGTGTGTGTATTTGTATGTGTATTTCCCAACCTTAAGTTTATGTTTTATTTCTATGTCAACTCCTAAGTAATTAATGTTTCACCTTACATTTATATATATGAACTAGTACAAATTAATTTATGAGTATGGTATACAGTTAGTCAAACTTGCCAAACTACACGCACACACACACACACACACACACACACACAGAATTGGAATTTTTAATGGGAATGCAGTAAATCTATGGGTCAATTTGAAAATAAATGACAGATTTTAGTATTGAGTTCTCAATTGATAAACGTGTTATGCCTTTCCATTTATTTAGATGTTTTAAAAATGTCTTATCCATAATATTTACAGTTTTTTTGATTGGAGAGTTAAGTAACTTAGCTATATTTCTGGGTCTGTGTTGTATTTGGTGCTACTATAAATGCTACATTCAATTAAAATTCTGTTTTCAATTAGTTGTTGACAGATTTTGACAGAATCACCTTGATTTCTCTAAATAAGGTGTGAGGAGCAAAGAAAACCCAGTCGGGGAGGCAACTGTAATAATCCTCGCTGGACACAGGAGGTGACGGGGATGGTGGTGAGATGTAGCTGGAGTCTGAATATAGGTGACAATGTTCTATGCTGGGTTATTTATAGAATAGAAAAAATAGAGGACTTCATGATAATTTTGACACGTTAAGCAAATTGAATAGTACAGTTATTATTTATTAAGATGAGGAAGACTGCTGGAGAAGTTTGGAGATAAATATTGAGAGCTTGTTTGAAGATGTTGAGGGTGAGATATTTCTTAGACATCTAAGTTGAAAGAATGAGGAGACAGTTGGATTTACAAGACTCTAATTCAGGAAAGCGGTATGGGCTGGAGGTATTTGTAAAACATCAGTGAACAGTTAGTATTTTCAAGTAATGGGCTGCATATTATTATCTAGAGAGTTAAAGTGAAAGAAACACCCAATGAAATAGAAGCAAAACTAAGAGAGATCTTCCAAAAACCAAGTAAAGTGTTTTTAAGAAAAGCTGTTGATGAACTATATCTGTTATTAACAGGCCAGGTAATCTGAGGTCAAGGAATTGTCCATTTGTTTATGGTATGGGCTGTAATTTGTGCTTTCAAAATTCATAGGTTGCAATCCCAACTCCTGTACCTCAAAATAAGACTGTATTTGGAGATAAAGCCTTTAAAAAGGTAATTAAGTTAGAATGAGGATGTTACAGGGACCCTAATTCAATATGACTGGTGTCTGTATAAGAAGAGATCAGAACCTACACACACAAAGGAGAGAGGCCGCCAGCAAGTAGACAGCCCATGATATGCTAAGGAGAGAGCTCTCAGAAGAAACCAGCAATTCTGGCATCTTGTTCTTGGACTTCCAGCCTCCAGAAATGTGAGAAAATAAGATTCCATTGTTTAAAGTCCCCAGTCTGTGGTACCTGGTTCTGGCAGCCCTAGCAAGCTAATACTAACTTGTCAAAGCCTGTGGTTACCACGCTCGGTGCTGTGGCAGACACAGCAGGTTAGTGACCCAATATCCACCTCTCCATTCTCTACTAAATTGGCCTTGTGTGGATGACCAAGTACCTGTCTTTAAAAGAAAATCTGTTATTGGCCTTTACCCTTTGCATGTACTCGGTCCAGGGACCATACTCTGACAGAGGTGTGAGAGGTTCTGTGCTGAGGTTTTGGATGGAGAGCTTGCTCTTTGATGAAGGAGAGATGCCTGAGAAGAAAGTCCTAGTACTGCCGTGCTCCTTGGGCCTCTTTTGCATGTTCACAGCCACAAAATAAAACTAGATGTCCACAACTAAAAAAGCGCTTCCTCCTCATCTTTTCAAAATCAACCTATATTTAGTTCACTAGCTAAAGGAGAAGTCACAATGGACTTACAAATGTACACACCAAAATTATGCATAAAAATAATAGTAATTCTTCTGAGAAGTGTCTGTTCATATCCTTTGCCCACTTTTTGATGTTTTGATGGGGTTGTTTTTTTCTTGTAAATTTGTTTAAGTTCTTTGTAGATTCTGGATATTAGTCCTTTGTCAGTGGCACCTATATACCTATTTAACAAACCTGAATGTTTTGCACATGTACACCAAAACTTAAAGTATAATTTAAAAAAAAAAGATTACAGTAACTTTAAAAAAATCGTAATTCAAACTTAGGAGAAAAGACCAGAGTCAAACTCATAACTTGTTAGAGAAAGATAACACAAGCCAGTCTCTACAATGTATTCAATGCAAACTCCAGCATGTACTTAAAAAAAAAAAATCATCATAGAGAAAGCAGTATCAAAGAATCAAGAGAGAAAACAGATAATGGAAGTGGATTAAAAGTAACTCAGGTTTTGTCATTAGCAGATAAGAACGTCAAAGTAACTATAATTAATGTTAAATCAGAGGATAATATGTGTAAATGAAGAAGAAAAAGCTTGAGTGAAAAGTAACCAAATACTCATTCTAAAATGGAATGTTACAATATATCAAAGTAAATGTGTATATTTATAGAGAAGAGGGAGTAAATAAATTTAAAAGTTAAAGCAGACACAAAGATCTTTAGCTTGAAAAAAATGCAGAATACAATGCTAAACTGAAGGATAAAAAGAAAAAGAATGCAAACAACACAGTGGAGCATGGGAGAGATAAGAAGCATTGTGTAAATGGAAAATGATAAAATAGGAGCTTTATTTTGAAAAATTATAATCCAGAACTTTCCAAATAATAAAAGACCTTGGCTCACAAAATTCAAGAAACTCGGCAAATTCAAAAAAAAATTTCAATTCATCATATCATTGTCAAACTGTTCAAAACCAAAGATAAAGAGAAAATATTAAAAGAGCTTAGGGTGGGAGGTGTGGTGTGCATTGCGTGAGGGGAACAACTCTGAAGAGAGAAGATAATGATGCAACTATTTAAAGCTCTGAAATTCTATATGCACCAAAAATGTGTTCTAAAACTAAAGGGCAACAGTGATATTCTTAGACACACACAAAAGCTGAGAGTATCTGCTCCTGTCAGGTTTCACACTATTACAAATATTTTAAACTCTTCTTCATGTATAAAGAAAATGATTCCAGAAAGAAGCAGAGTGCTGCAGTAAAAGAAAGAAAAATATTGAAAAAGGAAAATATGAAAGATAATTGTTTAAAATGAAAATAGCAACAATGTCTTATGGGACTTATAACATATATAGAAGTAAAATATATGACAATAAAGGCAGAAATGACAAAGGTGTTAATTGAAGTTAACAGGCTCTTAAATGTTTTGATCACTTGAAGTACTAACAAGGTAGAAAGTAAAAAACTAAGAATCTATTTTTAAAAATTTTAAGGTGACTACAAAAAGTGTGATGCTGAATACAAAACAAAAATCTAATAGAGAAAATAATAATGATATAATACTTGATTAGTTAAAAAAAACAAGTTTGATGGTAATTATAAAAATGATGCATAGTTCTTAAGTTGCATTTATCTGTGGAAGGTGAAGGTAACTTAACATTAGAAAATTTATCCAGATTTAGTTTTTTGTAAAAATAAGATAGGTAACTAGCTAGACTAATAAAGAAGAAAAAAGAGAAGATCCAAATAAACACAATTAGAAATGATAGAGGTGACATTACCACTAACCCAACAGAAATAAAAATAACTACCAGAAAGTACTACAAACACCTGTATGCACACAAACTAGAAAACCTGGAAGACATGGATAAATTCCTGGACATATACACCCTTCCAAGACTAAACCAAGAAGAAACTGATTTCCTGAACAGACCAATAATGAAATTGAGTCAGTAATAAATCACCCATCAACCAAAAAAAGTCCAGGACTTGATGGAGTCACAGCTGAATTCTACCAGATATATAAAGAAGAGCTGGTACCATATCCACTGAAACAACTGCAAAAATAGTTCTATGAGGCCAGCATCATCCTGATACCAAAACCTGGCAGAGACACAACAAGAAAAGAAAACTTCAAGCCAATACTCTTGATGAACATCTATGCAAAAATCTTCAATAAAATACTGGAAAACCGAATGCAGCAGCACATCAAAAAGCTTATCCACCATGGTCAAGTAAGCTTTACCCCTGGAATGCAAGGCTGGTTCAACATACTCAAATCAATAAATGTAATCCATCACATAAACAGAACCAATGACAAAAACTACATGATTATCTCAATAGACACAGAAAAAAGCCTTCAATAAAATTCAACATCCCCTCATGTTAAAAACTCTCAATAAAATAGGTATTGAAGGAACATAATTCAAAATAATGGGAAGCATCTATGACAAACCACAGCCAACATTATGCTGAATGGGCAAAAGCTGGAAGCATTTCCCTCTTAAAAATGGCACAAGACAAGAATGTTCTCATGACTCTGACTCCACATGACATTGGAAGTTCTAGTCAGAACAATCATGCAAGAGAAAGAAATAAAGGGCACCCAAATAGGAAGAGAGGAGTCAAACTATCCCTGTATGCAGATGCAGATGACATGATTCCATATGTAGAAAACCCCATAGTGTCAGCCCAATAGCCCCGTCAGCTGATAAACAATTTTGGGAAAATTTCAGGATACAAAATCAATGTACAAAAATCATTAGCATTCTTATAAACCAACAGCCAAGCCAAGAGCCAAGTCAGGAAGGGAATCCCATTTACAACTGACAAAAGAAGAATAAGACTTCTACGAATACAGCTAACTAGGGAGGTGAAAGATCTCTGCAAAGAGAATGACAAAACAGTGCCTAAAGAAATCATAGATGACAAAAACAAATGGAAAAACATTTAATGCTCATGGATAGAAAGAATCAATGTCATTAAAATGGCCATACTGCTCAAAGCAATTTACAAATTCAATGCTACTCCTATCAAACTACCGATGACATTCTTCACAGAACAAGAGAAAATTATTTTAAAATTCATATAGAACAACAACAACAAAAGCATGAAAAGCCAAGGCATCTGAAGCAAAAGAACAAAGCTGGAGGCATCATGTTCCTCAACTTTAAACTATATTTCAGGGCTCCGGTAACCAAAACGGCATGGTACGGGTACAAAAACAAGCCCATAGACCAATGGAAAAGAGTAGAGAGCCCAAAAATAAGGCTGCACTCCTACAACCACCTGATCTTGCACAAAGCTGACAAAAACAAGCAATGGGGAAAAGACTATTCAATAAATGGTTTTGGGATGATTGACTAGCAATATGCAGAAGACTAAAACTGGACCCCATCCTTCCACAATATACAAAAATCAACTCAAGATGGATCAAAGACTTAACTGTAAAACCCAAAACTATAAAAACCCTGAAAGACTACCTAGGCTATATGATCCTGGACATAGGAATAGGCAAAGAGCTCATAACAAAGATGCCAAAAGCAAAAATTAATAAATGGGATCTAATTAAACGGAAGAGCCTCTACAAAACAAAAGAAGCTATCAACAGGGTAAACAAACAATCTACAGAATGAGAGGAAATATTTGCAAACTATGCATCTGGCAAAGGTCTAATAGTCAGCATCTATAAGGAACTTAAATTTACATGAGAAAAACAACCCATTAAAAAGTGTGCGAAGGACATGAACACACATTTCAAAAGAAGACAAACATGCAGCCAGCAAGCATATTTTAAAAAGCTCAATATAACTAATCATTAGAAAAATGCAGATCAAAACCACAATGAGATACCATCTCACACTTGTCAGAATGGCTAATATTTAAAAGTCAAAAAATTATAGATACTGGGGAGGTTGTGGAGAAAAGCGAGCCCTCATACGCTGTTGGTGGGAGTGTAAATTAGTTCAACCATTGTCAAAAGCTGTATGGTGATTCCTCAAAGATCTAAAAGCAGAACTACTGGCAAACCAAGCAATCTCATTCCTGGGTGTATACCCAAAAGAATATAAATTATTCTACCATAAAGACTCATGCACAGGTATGTGCATTGAAGCACTGTTCATGGTAGCAAAGACACAGTATCAACATAAATGCCCATCAACAACAGAGTGGATAATGAAAATGTGGTACATAATTCACCATGGAATACTATGCAGTCATAAAAAGGAATGAGATCATGTCTTTTGCTGGAACATGGATGGAGCTAGAGGACATCATTCTTAGCAAACTGAAGCAGTAACAGAAAACCAAACACCACATTTCTCACTTATACATGGAAGCTAAGTGGTGGCAGAAAAGATCACCTCAAGCAAGACAGGTGCTTGCTACTTAGCACTGGAGGACTGACTGGACTTGTCGCCATCCCCAAGGCTAGCCCTTAGTGTGGCCTTCTGAGCTGTGAAACCCATGCGAGTTCCTCAATCTCCTTCTGCCTCAGATTTTTCTTCTGGAAAACGGTGATAATAGCGTTGTTGTCAGTGCACACAAAATGGTGTGTAAAATGTGCTTTTTGTGATACCTTACCATACAGACAGTGTTCTAGAAATGTTAGTGTCTATCTCACAGCCAGGTACAGATTTAAGTCACCCCCTAACCCATATTCAAAATCACGTGGATTTTTTAACCTTGCCACAAAAGATTCTGAACTTCACTTGGAGCCAAAAACAGATAAGTGTCAGTATGAAAATGCTCACAAATCAGAGTGGCTAGTGGGGCCTTGTCCTTCACATTGTGAGAGGCCAGCTTTTGTGGAACAGTATGACTCAGATGCTGAGGTCTGCAGAATAGGACAAACTGTCCACAAAAGATCTTCTTGCTGGTCAGTCCCTGTTATGTGGACAAAAATACAATGAACAGAAGGAGGAAGGAAGTATCATTCAGAAAATGAGTTCCAAAAATAAATATTGGAAAAAACAGCCAAGTACTCAAATTATATCCTTTGAGAAAAAATTATTCAAATGGATTGAAGAATCATACAGAATACAATTTTTCTGTATTATCTGATCTGAGAAATGGGACATTTTAAGCATATTTAGCAATGGAAGAGCTCAATTAAATATTATAAATTTTAATATATAATTTCTACCAAAAATCACGAACAATAAAGACAAGCATGCAAATACAAGGTAAGAAATGAAGAGACCCAATAAAGTTGTAAAACATTGCCTGACATTATTGCATCCAGAAAAAAATGCAAACTAAAAAAAATTTTGTCTGACCAGCTGTATCTAGCATGTAATGCTGAATCCCGTCCACGGCGTTCTGAGACACCTCTCTCCTAGTTTTAGTGGGATTTTCTATTTGGCACAGGTTTTCTGTAAAGCATGTTTACAATAGTTAGTAAGAGTTTTAACCCATCCAGATGCTTGAGCCCAGCAACTCCACTGAAGAAATATCTCCTAAGTAACAACTCAGGGATGCAATTGGTAATTTAAACTGAGAGTGGTGCGTGTAAGAGTGAAACACTGACCTCTATCCAAATATACAGGGACAGAGGAACTTAAATCTAGGAGAGTGTGTTGGAGAAAATTAGCTCCCATAACAATTGTAATTCTAATGTGCCCAAAAGAAAGACGGACATGCATTGAAAAGACTAAAAAAAAATGTTTCAAATGTTAACTGTTTACCTCTGCGAGATCCCCCCTCCATTTTATAAGGTAATATAACAATTATATAGTTAAATGAATATCTTGAATTAACTTAAAGAATATATATTGTGACTCTATAAAGGAATACTTGTGGGTGTACAGTCATGAGGCGCTTAATGATGGGAACACATTCTGCTAAATGCATCATGAGGCTGCTCCCTTGTGCAAACATCACAAAGTCTGTAACACAGACCTAGGTGGTCCAACCTCCCACACACTTAAGCTGTGTGGCGCAGCCTCTTGTTCCTGGGCAACAAATCTGGGCAGCACATCATTGTGCTGAGGACTGCAGGCAACCATAACACATGGCAAGAATGTGTGTATCTAAACATGTCTAAACATAGGAGAGCTATGGTAAAAGCAAAGCACTCAAGATAAAAATTGAGACCCCTGGCTAGTGCACTGCCATGGAAGGAGCCTGCATGGCTGGCAGTGGCTCTGGGTGAGTCAGGAGTGGTGAGTGGACGTGAAGGCTGGGACATCACCGCACGCTCTTAGAGACTCAAGAAACACTGTGCACGTAGGCTACGCTAAATGTAGACAAAACGTGACCCTTCTTTCATAATAAATTCATCATTGTTTACTGTAACTGTTTTACTGTATACATTTTTAAGTTGTTTGAACATCTTAATTCTTTTGTAACACTTAGCTTAAAGCACAAACATATTGTACAGCTGTATCAAATATTTTCTTTCTTTATATTCTTAGCCTGCAGGCTTTATTCTATCTTATTATTATTATTATTTTTTTTTGAGATGAAGTCTCACCCTATTGCTCAGTCTAGATTGCAGTGGCATGATCTTGGCTCACCTGCAACCTCTGCCTCCCAGGTTCAAGTGATTCTCCTGCCCTAGCCTCCTGAGTAGCTGAGATTACAGGCACCCATGACCACGCCTGGCTAATTTTTGTATTTTTAGTAGAGATGGGATTTCACCATGTTGGTCAGGCTGATCTCAAACTCCTGACCTCAGGTGATCCGCCCACCTCAGCCTCCTAGCGTGCTGAGATTACAGCCGTGAGGCACCGTGCCCGGCCTCTATCTTAATTTTAAAATTTTTATTTACTTATTTAAACTTTCTTTTTAAAAACCAGGATACACTCACCTTAGCCTAGGCCTGCACAGGGTCAGAGTCACCCCATCACTGCCTTCCACTTCTACTCTTGTCCTAGTAGAAGGTCTTCAGAGGCGAAAACGGGCATGGAGCAGGCAGCTTGTAGGATGACAATGCCTTCTTATGGATACCTCCTGAAGAAGCTGCCTGGGACTTTTACCGTTAACTTTTCAAAGATATATAAGTAGAAGGAACACAGTCTACAAAATGATAAATAGTGCAGTAAGCACGTAAACCAGTGACATCTTCGTTTGTCACCACTTTTAAGCATTATGTGTGGTACATAGTGATAAGCGCTAGAATTTCACAATACACCGGCATCCCAACAGGTTTACTTACACGGGTATCACCACAAGCACGTGAGGAAGGTGCTGTGCTGTGACACTTGCAGCTCTATCACGAGGTGACGGGAATTTTTCAGCTCTAGTATCATCTTTGGGCACTGCTGTTCTCTGTGAGTCCATCATGGACCAGGCACAACTGCACGGGAGAGAGAGCGGGCCCCAGCGGATGGAATGGAGCAAGTACGGGAAAACCATGACATCATCGGAGGAACGGTGCTGCCCAGAGCTGTGCGTTTCCCGGCTTGTCTACCTGTCGAGAAGGCAGATGGCCAATGGCCCCCTCAGAACGGCGCATTGCCTCTTTCCTGGGCCTTAGGGGAAGGAGACTCAGGATTCACTGCAGGATCTCTCTCTTCCCTTTGTAGCCTCTTTCCTGCGTGCACCTTTTGGACAGGGGCTATCCACTAAAGATCAGGCTGAGCCAGAGGCTGGTGGTTGCCCTGCAGTTGCTTGACCTTGCACACTGTACTGTGTCTGTCTTTATTGATTAATCTCTATTAATAAACCAGAGGAGACGACAGGCACATCACGGGGCTGGAAGACCCACGTTGTAAGTGTAAGGGAACCAGCTGAAGTCCCAGACCAAAGCCCCGCCTCATTACAAAAGAGCCTGTGGTGTGTTTGTCAGTGCGGGACCTGGGCCATGTCTCACTTCAGCTGGGCAATTATTGAACTGGCCCTTGAAATTTTCAAAGGAGTAGCACTTCCCTTCTAAGATCTGACCTCTGCCTGCCTCTCCTCAGAGCAATTTCCCTACTCCAGGGAACTCTTGTTGTGGAATCAGAATCCGAGGAGTGCTGTGCACACTGCAGGAAGGAGGATGCGGCTGTGAATTAGAGACTCACGTTAGGCTTCCCTGCCCTGGCTGCAGGTTCTGAGCACACAGGAGCGCTCCATGAGACATAGAGAAATGGAATTGCTCAATGGAGGCAGCATGCTCAGCTCGCCCAAGGAAACTGTCCTGCATTCTGCAATGCAACAAAAGGTGACTCTGGCAGATGTCCTTATTTATTTGAAACAGCAACATGCAAATGAAGAAGTAAAAATTTCGGAGGAATTGTGAACCCGTCTCAGAGATAGAGGCAGGGTAGAGAAGGGCGGAGCAAACACCTGTGCTATGCAAAAACACTAAGGGCGGGGCTGGAGTGGGAAGCATGTGAAGGGCTTCTGTGCCACCAAGGAAGTGACAAGAATCCCTGTTTATGCATCGAAGACTGAGGCACTAAAAACCCTGAATTGCCCTTTCATCTCAAAGATGTTTGTTTTTTTTCTGTTTGCTTGTAACACTTGGTCTCCGTGAGCTACCATCAGGAAAAAAGACCAGAAAGTCAGTGGCTTACCATCCTCAGATGTCTGTGTGCAAAAGAGTAACCTGGGAAATTTGTAAAAATGCAGAATCTTGGGCCCTGGTCCAGACCTACCAAATCATAATCTCCGGCTGTGGGAAATGAGAATCAGGATTTTTATCAGGCTTCTTGGATGAGAAAATCTGACGGAACAGATCGTATTACACTTGGGCAGACTCGTTATGGTGGGTGATAGTAATTCTAGTATTTGCAAACTTATGTAAACATTTATTTAATGTATTTAAAGACTATTTGTAAAAACTGGACAATTAAACAGAATGAGGGTAATCATCTATCTTTGTGTGGATGAACTGGCAGAAGTGGTGATGCTAATTTGCAGGTGTCCCGCAGTGTATTAATGACAATGAAACACACAGAGCTTGATGTTGTGACTCTCCAGGCAGCTGCTCACCTCTCATGCATATGATCTTCTCATGCAGTGCTACCGGAGGAATCAACAAGGTTGTGTATGTCTGTGAAGTGCCTAGAACAGTGTCTTCTACCAAGAAAATGCTCAATAAATAGCTCAAGAACAGTTTTAGAGGGAAATCTGTTATCTAATAGCAGGAACATAAACAGAAACAAGACATGTGTGCATGTGATTACATGAGGCAACATGTGTGCTTTACAACACTGAACAGCATAGGTGATCGACGTTGCTGTGCCGTTGACATCACTATAACTGTTATCGTTATTATTCTACTTTTTCATTCCCACTGCTGCCATCTAATTTAAAGCCTCATTGTCCCTTGCTTGGTTGACTGCCAGGACCTGCTCCCACCCCACTCTGTTCCCATCTCTCTGGGCCTTCAAATTCTGTACATGCTAAGCTAGCGGATTTGTGCTTCATGTTAAGCTAACCTAAACCCACCTCTATAGGATATGTGATATTACTCTCTTGCTGTAACACCTTCATATACAAACTAAAGTCTAATTATCATAATACAAATTTTGGATTTTCTTACTTTTTCAAATACTCATGCACCCTACATTCAGCCTCCAGACTCTTGTGCCAAGAGTGCTGTCCTTCTGCTGCAAGTTTGGATCTCATAGCCTCCCTTCTTTCCAAGTCTCCCGTTCTTTAAGGTCCTTCTCAGCCTGACCTTCCTGCAACGTTGTCCCAGGATTAAACCATCCTTGTTTCCTCCCTTCACTGGCAATCATCTGAAATGCATCTGCAGGACTTATTATTATTTTTTAATACTAACCACTTATATTGCTCTCCTGATTGCTTTTAACTTTTGTTCCCTGTCTGTGATGACAGGGCCCGTCTCATTCTTTAATTTTTTCATGTCATCTATACCAGAACCTGAATATATAGCAGGTGCTTAACATATAGTTAATTTTTATAGGAATTTACATTGTTCCTGACACTAAAACTCACACCAACTTCACGAACTGAGGGCTGTTATTATTTCCATCTTACTGATACAAAACTGAGGCCAACAGAAGTTAAGCAGTTTGTCCAAACGCTCACATCAGTAACACTGTAAAGCTGAGATTCCAATCCAGAGTTTAACTACAGAGCCTGGCACTTTAACATCTTTTGATTCATCGAAGCATTAATTACCTTGATTTTATCTGTGAAATCTTAATTTGTGTATGTGTCATGTGTTTATAGAGTCTTCTTTTTGCTATGAGAAGGTACCAGGCCTCAGGGGAGCATAAGCTTGGAGGTCCTTTATAATAATGGTCCATCACCTTCTGCTGCCTTGTATCCCACAGTGTGTTTTGTGAGCCTGGTCAAGGGTGAGTTTCCTCCTGTGATGTTGAAATAGAGTGAGTCACTAGGCTCAAGCAAGGGCCTTGGGTGCTGTTATCTCAGAGCTTGACTATGCAAGAAGAAATGGCATCGTAGCTTCTCTTGTCACCTGAATGGCCTGAAAGTCACAAACATGTCCTATGAATGAGCATCCAAAGGCCAGGGACCACAGGAGCACATAGTGAGCCAGCAAGACAAACCAACCTTGCCGTTTTGCCCTGACAGACAGTATCCTTAGCCACCAAACAGAAAGCTCTCCACTGTGCCCTTTACTGTTGAGAATCAGGAGCTCGTACCTCTCATTTCTCTCTCTCCTCCCTAAGAGAACTCTGAGAAATTGAGGAACTAGCCCATTACGATATCTGCATATGTTCCATGGACAGACCGGACAACCCTGAGCTACCTTGGCCTGAATTCCTTGAGCGGGTGCCACCGAGAGTTGGTTGGTGTCTGTTGGATTACGACAAATGGCAGATTATATTTTAATTGAATTCTAAAGGCTCTCAAGTCATAAGAAAGCTAAATTAGCATCATAAGCCTAATGAAAATAATCTGGGCTCATGTTCTAAGTAGGCTGACATGTGATCATTAAAAAATAATCTATGACTGTCATTTTAGGTTCACTGCTATAGAGACAACAAAGAAGTCCATTAGTAAAATTTCCATTTGGACTTTAAGCCATGCCCTTCTGCAAAGTCCTTCAGATGTATGCCCTTATCTATCGAGTGGAGGTAGGTGGCCTCCAAATGTCTCTGAACGCTTCTGTGGTCTGACCTCAACTCCACTCTGCAGCTTCACCTTTAGCTATGCCCCTCTCCACCTCATGAATCAGAAAAAATGAGTGAGGCAACCATCAGTGGGTTTCTCAAAATGGCAAGCTCCATCCCTACCTGAAATGCCATCACCCTTTGTTTACTACTCTCATGACAAGATGCAGGTGATGGAACGCAAAGCAGAACTCAGGAGCCAGGCAGCACAGCTTCCCGTCTATAGCTGGTGTAGACTTGGGTGTCTTAACTCACTTCAGTTCCAACTCTAAATGGGGATAAAAAGAATTACACTGCACAACATTACTCAGTTTATGCATGTAAAGCACTTAGAACAGACTGAAGGTAAGAAACGCTAAAAACATGTTTTTACTACTAGGAGGCTCCTTTGTTCATCTTCCTCCCGAGCACACACACATGCACACACCTCCATGACTCTGCACAGGCCAGTTTCTAGAAGTTTCTCATCCACATATCACTAAAGTGCCTAGGTCCATGCCCTGCATATGGCAGTAATCAAATATGTCAAAATATGCATTGTTTCTATAAAAATACAGTCTTTCCACAAGAAATAAACTGACTTAGATTTAGATAGATAACAACTAAATGGAGTTGGAAACCAAAAGTTATCTAGATTGTTCTTAACCGCCTTCTGTTCTACCAACAAAAATCCTCTTTATTTCAAGTATTTGGTTATTTTGTTCCTTAGAAAGCCATCAGAAATTTGTGAGCCTTCAATGAACACCAAAATGTGTATGGTAAGATGTACAGGTGCATTAATTAATTGAAACTAATTTATTCTTCTAAACATTGCATCTGTTTCTGTAATTTAGGTAAATTCTATGGTTAGTAGCTAACTACGCTACATCACCTCCTTTGCAAAGGAGATTCATGATTGTGTGTGTGTGTGTGTGTGTGAACTCACTAATCCTATTTTAAAACAAAGTAACACAGTCTATTTAGGATTTTCTGTCAATTTTTCTTGGTCCTAGGTGACAAACATGTTAGTAATAACATAAAAACAAAAACAGAAACTATTCTACTTGGAGACAGGGAAGACTCTGTAGCTGAGTAGATTGTATTTCTTTTATATTTGCAAAACTGGACTCTGAAAATCCTACTTACTGTGAATATCTATTCAGTATTTACTTCTAACATTACATGATAAAAACAAATCAGACTAAACAAATACACAGAACTACAATAATCTTTTCACTAAACAATTACATTTGTACTTACATGTTCTAATTTTGATTTTTTTCTCCATGGTATATGATTTTTAAATATATGTTCAGACGTCTGATTACAAGTTTCCAAATAATTAGAAAGCAGAATGTCAGAACTATTAGTTTTCTAAGAGAACAATTGAAATAAGAAAATACTGTCTGAGGTTTTTACCATGAAAGCCCTTTGGAGCAAATACCTATATTCCTACATTATTTCTAAGATTTGGCAAGATTAAAGGTAATCATTATTTTGATATTATTATTTGTTTTTATTTTATAATTATTATTTATGGAAAACACCTAGATCAGGTCGACACACACAAGAAAAGCCCGCAGAGATCAGAACACCAGTTAATACTGAACCTCCAATAATCTACTGCAGAAATGTGTTTAAAATACAGAGGTGGCCCCCGTCCTGTTCAAATTACGATTGGTGGTGCCAGCACTGGGACCACTAACACCCAGAATTAATTCGGATGGAAACCTACCCGCCCAGCCAATTCTCTCTAATTGACAGTTGCTTAATGACTTCGTTTCCTCGACAGGAATTTTTGAACTTTTTTTTTCTATCTTGTTTGTCCTCACTAATTAAATAAATGTGTCACTTTTAAAAACAAAGAATGGATACGTTGGTAGAAAAATTAGCCAAGAGTTCTTGCCGAAAACCTGAGTGATTCAAAACAAGCAGTGCCCCTCTTTTTCTTTTTTCTTTTTCTTTTTTTTTGATTCAATAGCTATTTTAAGTTGCATGCTGAATAGGCATAACTTGGCTAAGAATAGGCATCCACAGTCCCTCTGAAATGCAGGCAAGTCTGCGCGGAACCGCGTGACTCTGCTGGGGCTTTTGCAGAGATTGATCTAAGGAGAGGACTGTCAGTTAAGACTCAACTTTCATTCTACGCTGTCTGCAGTTAGCAGCGGAGAAAGTTTAATTCTGAACTGTGAAAAGATTCAATAAGTCACCACAAATCACCCCGACTAAAGCCCAAACTGAGTAATTTACACAGCACTTTGTGATCTTCAAACAGTTTGCAGTGGGCAATTATTCATGCCCGCCATGGGGCCGCTGGGTCCAAGCTCCCTGTTTGTTCTAAGAGAGGTGTTTGAAACCGGCAAGAGAAAACCAGGGGCTCAGAGATCACGGCTAATGTGACACCCCCAGGCCTAATCTTCTTATAGCACTGGGATAAAATAAGTATCCATTACAAAATCAGCCTTCATCCTGCCTCCTTCTGAGCCCGGCCACTCTGATAGCCAGCTCGGAGACAATTGCACGACTCTAGACTTAATCAGGTATTAGGCGCCCAGGCAGGAGGAGAAGGGGCTAATCTCCATATTTAGTCCATCTGTACTTGTGGACCTGACTTGCCTGCCCCTGATACATCAAAAGGGTTTGGCAAAAATCAGATTAAGGCTGGAGAAGAGGGAGGGAGGGTCAAGCCATGTAACAGCCAATTTTTTTTTTTTTTCCTCCATGCTCTGGTTGTATATACATTTATTACAACCATGCGATTAATCCCATGAGCTCCCAATGCATTGTGTTTGTCTTTTCTTCTTTCTCCCCTTTTCAGCCAAAACAAGCCATTAAAGTAAAATATTGCATTAATTATAGAAACAGGAGCGGCGTTCACGGAGGGCCGGCAGAGCCGCACGTGTTACAGGAGCTCGGTGAACTGGTCGCGCACCTTCCGGGGTCTCTTGTCCACCTGGGAAGAGGCAGAGGCCTGGTGTTTCCCAAGATCAAGGCACACGGCAGAGCAGTGTGGAGTCGGAGGAAGAGAAGATGCTAGTTATCAATCCAGGCTGCTGTGGAGCCAGGCTGGCGGCGGGCAGGTGCAGGAGCGGCGCAGTGACATCTGATCTCCCGGCACGGCCACTGTGCTGCAGAGCCCTGCGCTGAAGAACATATGGGATTCACCAATTAAGCCAACCCTTGTTTCCTCCTTTAAAACATGCTGCTGCACGAGGCGAAAGAAAGTAGGTTCTGTCTTCCCGTCTCCTCTGTGCCTTTGGCAGCTGGGCCATCTCGCCTCCGCGGCCCTGGCGGCCACTCTCTGCACTCAGGGCCCTCCCACTCGAGACGCGTGGACAGATGGGTGAGAAGAGAGCAGGAGGGATTCACACTCTGGCTGCTGCTGCTGTTGGCAGTCACCTGCTGTTTGTAAACAGTGACATGTGGCCACCAGCCGTGTCCTTCAAGCTAGGAGAAGCATGTGCGGTGCTAAGTGGGACGCGCAGACAGGCCACTGTGAGCGGTACCCACCTAATGAGGAGTACGGTGGACACAGCAAGGCGATTCTTAGGCAGGGATGGAGCGAACTCGCCGGCGGGGGGCCGCGAGGGGCGTGCAGAAACGCTAAGGAAACTTTGTCAAAGGAGTCCTGCTTCTCTCCTGGAAGGCTGACAAAGTCCCTTCTTTTCAGGCTTCTTACAAACCCCACGCGGGGCCGGAGGGAACTGTGTGGCCGCTGGCTCTTGGCAGTTGAGCTCACCTCATTAGAGTGGATTAAGTCATGTTGCTGAGAAGGATAAAAGGTGAAAAGCAAAGCGCCGGGATGGAGACCGCAGCAGCTTCTGGTGCCATTGTGTGCGGGTGCCGCTACTGCCTGGCGCCCAGAAGGCTTACACTTTTCAGTGCCGTCTGCTGCCGAGGTGGTGGCGCTTGCAGAGGCCGGCATCCCTTTGCCACCCCGGGAAGGCCTCCCCAACCGCCCGCACCTCTTTGGACCCCAGGATGTTCAAAGACAACGGTCCAGAGTTTGTGGACCCCCGAGGACACGGGGAGAGGGACCCGGCCATGAAAAAGTTAACACACACCAAGCACGCCTTCAAGATGGCAGCTGTGTCTTGAGCCATGCTGGGTCTCCCGCGGCCCTTGCGGCCCCGCGCTGGTGAGTGCCGACGTTCGATGCTGCGTCACAAGAGGGTGGTGGCGACGTGACAAAGACACACTCAGGTCCCCCGGTGCCATGCCTCTGCCGTGAGCCCATTTCAGCAGGCGGCTCTGACAACGGGGGCCGCGACGCTCCCAGACGCTGGCACTGCGCGAGCTTGCCATCAGCCCCGTTGTACTTTTCTTCTGCTCAAATTGCGGAAAATAAAGAAAACCAACGCCAGGTGTCAACAACGTTAAGAGCAAGAGATTTAGGAGTCCACGAGGATTTTAGATTACTGGGAAATGAGAGCTGACCGGTAGAGCCCCGCCCCTCTGTGGCCAGGGCGCGACCTAGCAGAGCTGCCGAACATTGCTGTTAAAATGAGCGGCGGGACCAAAAGCAGAAAAGGCGAACATTGGGGTCAAAATAAGGAGTTGTTGGGCATCTCCCCTAACGACCCCAGGCTTCTTTATTCCTCGCTGTAAACAAAATGGCAAAAAATTGGGGGTAGGAAGACTTACATTTCTTGGAAAGATTAATGAGAAAAAGTCCCCAGTGCTCATGCAGCACCCAGGAGGGTTGGCAGTAGCTGCAGTGAGTTGTGGTTTGGGGTCCTGGATGTGTAGATGACTCCTCTCTCCAAGTCTCCCCAGCCGCCCCAGCCACCCAAGTCACCCCAGTCACCCCAGTCACCCCAGGCATAGCGATGGCAGCTCCAGGATAGCAGGGCTGCAGCCCCCACAGTCCTTACCCCAGTCACCCCAGGCATTGCCACGGCAGCTCCAGGATAGCAGGGCCGCAGCCCCGCAGGCCCCACGCCAGTCACCCCAGTCACCCCGGTCACCGCAGGCATAGCCATGGCAGCTCCAGGTTAGCAGGGCCGCAGCCCCGCAGGTCCCACGCCAGTCACCGCAGGCATCGCCACAGTGGCTCATTTTATCAGCACCTCTCAGCCCTGTCTTCAGGAGAGGAGGAACCAGGAAGCCAGAGGGGCACTGGACTGACCACCTGATGCCCCTTCTCGGAGAAACTCACTTCCCGTGGCTGCTGGGTCTTCTCTCAGGGAGGAGGTGTAAAGGCATTTTGCTTTAAGATATCATATGTGGGATCCAGAAATTCTTACCCTGACCCTCTCACTACCATGAGAGACACGGTGGTGATAGTGGTGGTCGGGAGGGTATGCCGGTGTATGAATACACATGCAAACACGTCTTCACTTGTGAACATGTGCAGGCGTGTGGATGTGTGCATTGTACTTGTGCACACGTGACCATGTACCGTGTGTGTGCGTGTGTGCATATGTACTGTGTGGACATGTGTAGACATGCAGATGTGTGCATTGCACTTGTGCGCACATGTGTGACCGTGTACCGTGTGTGTGCATATGTACTGTGTGGACATGTGCAGGCATGTGGATATGTTCATTGCAGTTGTGTGTACATGCGTGACTGTGTACCGTGTGTGTGCATATGTACTATGTGGACATATGCAGGCATGTGGATGTATGCATTGTACTTGTGTGTACATGTGTAACCATGTACCATGTGTGTGTGTGCATACGTACTGTATGGACATGTGCAGACGTGGATGTATGCATTGCACTTGTGTGCATGTGCGTGATCATGTACCGTGTGTGTGTGTGCATATGTACTGTGTGGGCATGTACAGGCATGTGGATATGTTGATTGTACTTGTGTGTACATGCGTGACTGTGTACCCTGTGTGTGTCCATATGTACTGTGTGGACATGTGCAGACACTTGTGTGTGCCGTGAGTCCTTGTGTGTGTTGGACAGTCAGGTGTGGTGCACTTTGAGAGTGGGCCCCTCATTCACACCTTGCTGTGTGATGGCCTGTGCCCGCGTAGAAACAGAGATCATGGCAGCCTCTGCAGTGAGGAGTTCAGAACGCCATTGCCAAGAGGCCAGGCACAGCACACACGCCCTGAAACACACGTCTCCCTGTGACTTCAGGCAGGGCAGAGCTGGGCCCTGCAGACTCACTGGAGGCTCTGGGAAGCCTCCTGGGAGGGGGTGTGGAAGCCAGGTGTGGAAGGATTTTTCAAGCAGGTGACAGGGGTGTGCACCAGCGTGGCGGCTGTGGTGCTGCAGACCTCAGGTGCAGGCATTTCGTCGTTGCTGTTTTCGAGATGATGGTTGGGGCGGTTCACGCAGCTGCTGAGAGGTCATAAAGGAGGGATTCCACCTGTGCTGGCCCCCACCTGGCTATGTCAGGATTACCTGGGGCTTTAACAGGGCCTGGACTCCAGCCCACACCAATGAGACCTAAATTTCTGGTGATGCCCACATGTGAGCATTTTTTAAAATGTCTACAAGAGATTCCAGTGTACGAATGAGATTCAAGGCTTGTGGCATTTACAGCAGGAAGATGGCCCTGGGTTTAGGCAGGTGCAGGGCACGGAGCAGGTGAGCAGGGCTGTGGCAGAGATGGCCGTCGTCGGGCTGCCCTGAATGCCAGGCGGCTTCCTCTCTTCCACATCCAGCCTCCTGCACGAGGCGGACACAGAGGCCCAGGACCTCCTCCCGGCACCTGACACCCCCTGCTTTTGCCCGGGGACACAGAAGTCTCCAGCTCCTAGGCCTCCTTTGTCACTGTCAGGCATGCCAGGCCTTTATTCATCCAAGTCTAAAATACAGCTTTTAGCAACAGTTCACTTGAGATATGAACAGATTCCCATTTAAAGGAGCGTGTGCTGATCAGAAGCCCGAGGAAGCCTGGGTTTTCATGGTTCAACGTTCTGGCTGGGCCTTGCCTCTGCCCTCCTCTGGGAGACAAACCCCACCCACCACCTGGCTCCGCGGCTGGGCTTGCTCCAAAGTCCCCTTGGAGTTGAGGCCATTTGGAAGCTCCACGCCTGTGCTCGGCTCTGATGGCCGGCTGGGAGCAGCCCCTCTGGTGTCTTCTCTGTTGCGAAGTCACCTCCACCTTCCCGCAGGTGGCCTGGGGGCAACCAGGAGGCTTATTCCTGGTCCTGAATCCCCCAGGCAGCCGTGCGCTTTGGGAAAGCAATGCACAGCCCGACGTGCCATGCCCACCTGCCCACACCACCTGGCCCTGGAGTGGCACATGCTGGCTCGCACTGTCCCAACCTCTATCTCCATCTCTCCCTGTCTCTCTCCATTCCTGTCTCTCTGTCTCTATCCCTCCAGAACCATCTCTGTCTCTCTCTCCCCATCTCTGTCTGTCTCTGTCTCTCTGTCTCTATTTCTGTCTCTCTTCATCTGTTTCTGTATCTTCATCTCTGTCTCTCTCTGTCTCTGTCTGTCTTCATCTCTGTCTCTTTTCATCTCTGTCTCTCTGTCCATCTGTGTATCTCTTCATCTCTGTCTTTCTCCATCTCTCTGTCTCTCTATCTCTCTCTGTCTCCATCAGTCTCTGTCTCTCTTCATCTCTGTCTCTCTGTCTTTCATCTCTGTGTCTTTTCATCTCTGTCTCTCTCTGTCCATCTGTGTATCTCTTCATCTCTTTCTCCATCTCTCTGTCTCTCTATCTCTGTCTCTCTGTCTCTGTCTCCATCCGTCTCTGTCTCTCTTCATCTCTGTCTCTCTCCATCTCAGTCTGTGTCTATCTCTGTCTGTATCTCTGTCTCTATCTCCCCACCTCCCTCTCAGCAAGGCTGTGCCCCTACCAACTCCCCTACCCCCAGCTGCTCCCCATCTCTGACTCACCAGGGCCCTGTGGGAGGTCTGGGCTTCCTACTGCCTTGGTTACAGCCTCTCCTCCGCAAATCTGTCCTTCCTCCTGGCCTAATGAGTCCACATTTTATTCATGTGTGAGTACATGTGATAACCAATAACGAATATCCAAATCGAAAAGGAAATATAAACTTAGTTTGTACAATATCAACTTTCTGTCTCAATCCAGGTCTTCTACAAAAAGTGTTGACTGAGGCAAACCCCAGGTGCAAAATAAAAGTTTAGTAAAATTCAGCCCATTTCACTTATGTGACTCTGTCAAGGGCCTATAACAAATGACAGTTGCATCTGAGTAATGAACAGCAACGTGCTTGGAATGCAAGCAAAACGTAAGCTACCCACCTATCCAGGCTTTCCTAGGAAAGGCCACATCCAATCTTATGTTCAAGTGGTAATGGACATGAGAGTTCCTGGTGAAACTGTGAAATGCGCTTTGACATAAGCCGCCTTACTGCACATGGTGAGAAGTTCAGCAAGGCTTCTCTGAGGGAAAGATTCCTCCTCCTTCAATTTGCCTGCTAGGATAGGCATGGATATTCATGGACGGCTCCTTAAAGGAGACATATCCTCCCACTTCTTAAAATAGATGCCTAGATAGTTAAAATCTATGTATGGAGATCTGGCTGGGATTAAGGAGCTGGCCTGAAGTGCCCAGAGTGGGCCCAGGGTCAGCACTCACCCCTGGGTGACACGCCTCAGCTGTGTGGCCTGGGTGTGTTGCTAACACTCTGAGCCTCAGTTCCTCCAAGGATAAAAGACGATCATGTATCTTCTCTAGCACTGGGTTTGCAGAGGGGCCACCACCAGTGCAGGTGAAGGGCCCCCCCTGGAGCCTGGCTGAGAGCACGGGGATGGGGTATGAGATTGCGGACGGTCACATGAGAGTGCTGCAGAAAGTTAAAGCACCATGTGAGCTCCAGCTGTGCCCCTGCCACAGGGCCACGACCCGCCTGTCCACGTGTCTGCAGGGTGTGGGCACATGTATACTGAGTGTGCTGATGGGATCCTGTGCACACCCAGCAGGCCTCCTGCCCTCCAGGCACGTGGACGCCCAGGCACAGCACCCGAGCAGGCAGGTCCGGAGCCAGGTGTTGGGTGCCACGTGTGTGCCTGTGGAATGTGGCTGTGCAGCGGTGACTCAGCGGTCAGGCACTCAGGGCCCCGCGTGCTGAAGCAGGGCTGAGCCAGGCTGCCCAGGCAGGTGCTGTTGTCCAAACTTTCACCTGGGAATGCTTCTTCCAGCTTCTCTAGAAGGGACACTGGCCTTGGTCCCATCCTGGAAATAAACAGTCCAGGAAACCCTACCCTTGAGGCGTCTCTGCCACAGGCCTCCTCCTGGTCAAAGGCGGAGCCTCCGCAGCCCTGGGCCCCTGCCCACCTGAGGCTCCCAGGTCTGAGTGGTCAGTTGGGTTAGGTCCCTGCACTCCCTCCCCAAGCCTCTGGCCACCCCAGCAGGGTCAGGGGCCTCCATCCTGAAGGGATGGGAAGTCAGAGAAACAAAAACCAAACCCCGGGTGTCATCCTGCTACCACCACACAGTGGCACTGAGCCGGTGGCGCATCTTGCCCTGCCTTGCAGTAACGGTCTCAGTGGCCCCCAGGACAGCAGACCTGTGAGGTGCTATGAAGATCCCCATTCCTGTGAAAAACCTGCGGCCCAGGCAAGCCTGGGGGCCGCGGACTTGCCACTCCCCAGGGGGAGGGATGCCAAGGTGCTGGGGCCGGGTTGGCTTGCTGGTGTTGTGAGGCAGGCGCTGTGGCATGAGCAGGTTTAGAAGGGAGACCCACAGCCTGTGCCCCCATTATGGTGGCACCGACATCACTTGCTAGCATGTGGGTTAGAGGCCCATCCACATGCTCCCTCCCCACGCCCTTGCCCAGTGGACTCCCGGATGTGACGTTAGGAGGTCCTGGGCAGACATGCCCACCCGTGAAGGGGCATCAAGGCTCCGGGTGCCACCTGCGTCCCTGCCTCTCCTCCGCTCAGGCTGTCTCCTCCCGGGCATCTCCTGGGACCTTGCCCTGGTTCCTTCCTTGCTGGCTGCCCCTGCCTGTCACCCGACTTCTGAGCCCTGCCCCAGGAAGTCTGGCTGTCCCTGTGACCAGATGGGACCCAGCTACACACATACACTTGTTTGCCTGTGGTAGGTGGTACAGCATGAGGGGAGCCCTTAGCCTCGCAGAGAACAAACATGCCCAGCAGTCTCCTCCACGCCGTGGCCGTGCTGTCTTTATCTGTACCGAGGACGAATGTTCTCGAAGCAGTGGAGGAGGCTGGAGTTCTTGACACCTGACTGTACACACAGGTGCGTGGAAAACTGGAGAACAAACAAACCTCAAACGCTTATTAATGGACGGCCTTGAAGACTGGGAACAGTTGCCCTCGGAGTGTGTTGCACCTCTCCAGATTCCACCACGAGCAAATGCCTGTCTTCAGGAGCCCCTGTGTTTCCTGAGCTAATGTCCTGTCTGTTGTTCAGAAATGAGGCTACCCCAGACTTGGGTTTCTGCCATGCGGAGGTTGGTGCTGCCCAGATGTTGGGTTTCTGCCATGAGGGAGGTTGGTGCTGCCCAGATGTTGGGTTTCTGCCATGAAGGAGCCTGGTGGTGTTGTGCTGACCAGATGAGCCGCTGCTGTCTTTTAACTATACAGTGACATTTATTCACAATTTGCAGTTACCACAGCAAACATTTCTTTATTTGTCCCCACATTCTAGAGGATTATGTTATTTTTAATCTCCATTATACAGTTGAAGAAATGAGGCTCATTTATCCCAAATCATAAATTAATGGCCACATCTTTTGGCCATTAATTTCACGCTCTGAAATTACTTTATGCCTTGCTAACACAAAACACACATCCTCAGGACCAGCTAGCGTGTTTGAAAGGTCAGTGTTTATTTTTTCTCCAAATTTTTTATTGTGGCAAATATAGGTAACAAAAATGTACTGTCTTAACCATTTTTAAGTGTACAGTGCAGTGGCATTAAATAAATTCCTACATGCAGACACCACCACCATCTGTCTCCAGAACTTTTTGAGTAGGCTGTCTTACTAGAATTAAAAAATAATTTATAGATGTGACAGCAAATTAACTGATTTTAAAACATGGCCCCCCTGGGGACCCCATGCAGTGCCTGTGCTCAGAGGCACCTGGGTTCAGGAGGTGGTCTCCTCCACTGTGACTGTCACTGGACTCGGGGTGGTGTCCTCCATTGTGACTGTCGCTGGGCTCAGAGTGGTGTCCTCCACTGTGACTGTCACTGGGCTTGGGGTGGTCTCCTCCACTGTGACTCACTGGGCTCAGGGGTGGTGTCCTCTACCTTGACTGTCACTGTACTCGGGGTGGTGTTCTCTGCTGTGACTGTCACTCAGCTCAGGGTGGTCTCCACTAGGCTCAGGGTGGTGTCCTCCACTGTGACTATCACCTGGCTCAGGGGTGGTCTCCTGTACTGTGACTGTCACCAGGCTCCTGGTGGTCTCCTCCACTGTGACTGTCACCTGGCTCGGGGTGGTGTCCTCCACCATGATGTCACCAGGCTGTGGGAGGGTGGGGGCCAGTGGTCTCCCACACATGACATCACCAGGCTTGGGGGTAGTCTCCACTGAGACGTCATCAGGGTTGCAGGTGGTCTCCTCCACCAATAACATCAGCAGACTCAGGGGTAGTCTCCTCCACTGAGATGTCACCAGGCTCACAGGTGGTCCCCTTCACTGTGATGTCACCAGGCTCGGGGGCAGTCTTCTCCACTGTGACTGTCACCTGGCCTGGGGAGGTCTCCACTATGACGTCACCAGACTGTGGAGGGTGGAGCGAGGTCTCCTCCACTGTGACATCACCAGGCTTGAGGGTGGTCTCCTCCACTGTGAAGTCACCAGTGCAAGGTTTATTTCCGAGGATAAAACAAAGAAACTGAGGCCAGCACCAAAATAATCCAATGCAAGGGAATTTATTCAGGCTCCCAGGTGAGGTTCTGTGGTCCGGACAGGAGGGGCCGGAGAAGTCATGCGGACTCCTCACAGACAGGGGGTTTTATAGGGAGTGAAACAGCTCGATTGGTTGTGGAAGAGCAAGATTGCTATTGGGTAAGTTACAAGCCTTGACCTAGGACTTGGCTTGTTGTTGGTTGGAATTACTTGCCTGCTATTGGTTGTTAAGACTCAGCTGCTATTGGTTGTTAAGACTCGGCTGCTATTGGTTGTTAAGACTCAGCTGCTATTGGTTGTTAAGACTTAGCTGCTATTGGTTATTAAGAAGCTATGATTGCAGCACCTTGTTTGCATAGTTGGCTCTTTAAGGGAAGACCAGGCTGTGCGAGCAAGGGAGAAGAGAACATGCCCGAGCATGTCTGAGCTTGCTCGGGGCTTGTAAAAGGGAAAAAAGAGGGGGGAGGGTGTGTCTGAGCTCCCAGCAAGGCAACTGGCCTTACATTCCGACCTTTTGATGATAGATAGAGGGTGCCACTCTTTCTGACTACTTCCTGCTGAATAGGGGCAAAGTAAGGGGGACAGGTCAGTTGGCTGGTGCCTCGACTGAGAGCTGGACGAAGGGATGAAGGAGCATTTGGTTGACGGCTACTCGTCCAAATTCTTGCATATGAGTTTGTAGGAACCTGAGAAGAAAAGGGGCCATTAGTAATAGTAAACAAATTACAATGATAGGAGTGATGACTGGGGTTAGCCAAGTAAGCATAGGATGCCACTAGCTTAGAGACAAAACTCCTGTATTTGGCTTTTTGTGGAGGTTTTCCTGGAGACGGTGGAGAGTGTTGATGTTCTCCTCTACTAGGCCCAATTCACTGATATAGTAGCAGCACTCTTCCTGGAGAAACATACAGGTACCTCCTTTTTCTGCTGTTAGTAGGTCAAGGGCCCATCGGTTTTGGAGAGTTACCTGGGCTAGTGACGTGATTTGT
>CAUYQU010094291.1:0-13207 GCA_963574635.1 Cheracebus regulus | reverse complement strand
GAGGAGAGGAGAGGAGAGGAGAGGAGAGGAGAGGAGAGGAGAGGAGAGGAGAGGAGAGGAGAGGAGAGGAGAGGAAAGAAAGAAAGAAGAGAAAGAAAAGAAAGAAAGAAAAAGAAGAAAGAGAAAGAAAGAGAAAAAGAGAGAAAAAGAAAGAAAGGAGAAAGGAAGAAAGGAAGGAGAAAGGAAGAAAGAGAAAGAAAAGAAAGAAAATGTGGTATATATATATGTGTGTGTGTGTGTGTGTGTGTGTGTGTGTGTGTATAATGGAATACTAACTACTCAGCCATTAAAAAAGAACAAAATAATGTCTTTTGCAGGAACCTGGATGAAACTGGAGGCCATTATCTTAAGTGAAGTAACTCAGGAATGGAAAACCAAAAACCACATGTTCTCCCTTATAAGTGGGAGCTAAGCTATGGGTATACAAAGGCATACAGAATGGTATAATGGACACTGGAAACTCAGAAAGGGAGAGTGGGAGAGGGTAAAGGATAAAAAAATTACCTGTTGGGTACAATGTACACTATTTGGGTGACAAATACTCTGAAAAACAAGACTTCACCACTGTACAATTCATCCATATAGCCGAAAACCACTTATACCCCCTGTGTTAGGTCATTCTTGCATTGCTGTAAATACCTGAGACTGGGTAATTTATAAAGAAAGGAGTTTAATTTGGCTCATGGTTCTGCAGGCTATACAGGCATGGCACCAACATGTGCTTGGCTCCTGGTGAGGGCTTCAGGGAGCTTCCAATCATAGTGGAAGGTGAAGAGGAGCCAGCATATCAAATGGTGAGAACAGAAGCAAGAGAGCAAGGGTGGAGAGGTGCTAATGTTGGAGACATTTAAACAACCAGATCTTGCATGAACTCAGAGTGAGAGCTCACTTATCACCTAGAGGATAGCACCAAAGCCATTCATGAGGCATCCACCCCCATGGTCCAACACCTTCCCACCAGGACCTACCTCCAACACTGGGGATTACATTTCAAAATGAGATTTGAAAGGGACAAATATCCAAACCATATCAACCCCTAAAGCTACTAAAATAAAAGAAAGATAGAAATAGTCTAAAGTTAGGTTATAATTATGGTTGCATAGCTCTATAAATATACTAAAAGCTTGTGATTGTACAGTTAAAACATGCGATGATTATGTTACATAAAATATACACCAGGTAAAGCCTTTTTTAAAATAAACATCAAAAAATACCAGAGACAGTGATCATACTTTGTGGTTTGGAACTTGCTTTTCTCATTAATAGTTCTTGGGATTGTTTTCCTACCAGTACATACAGATCTACTTCATTATTTTTAAAAGTTGTTTAGTGTAAGCAGTACCATAATTATTTACCCAATTCCCTTTGATGGACCCAATTCCCTTGGCAATTGTAAATAGTGCTGCAATGAATATCTTTGAACATATTTTCATGCATGTGCAAAATATAGATGTCTGATTTCTGGAATCGCTAAATAACAAGTACGCACATTTTGAGTTTTGACACATATTACCAAATTGCACTCAATTGACTTTTATCATCAGTAATATATAAGAATGCCCTTTCCACACACCATTTTAAGCACCGGATACTAATAATCTTTTAATCTTTGCCACCCTGGTAGATTTGTAAAAATAGCAACGTGATTTTAATTTGCATGTCTTTGATCACCAGTGAAGCAGAACACATTTTCATCTTTATTTTCATTTGTATTTCTGGCTTTGTATTACAACTGGGTCCTTTGCCAATTTCTTTCGACTTGAGCATATGTCTTTTTATGTTAATCAATTTGTTAGAATCATCTCATATGTTGCAAATACTTTTTTCTAAGTATATTATTGGACTTTCAACATTATGGTATTTTAATAGAGTTGTAAAATGTGGTCTAAGCTTTCATTCTTTTCTTTTAATGGTTTCTGCCTTCAGCATCACATCTGATTGTTTTTTTTTTTTAACAAAAGCCAGAGAAATAGGTTTTCAGATTATTAACCCAAAGCTTAAAGAGAGCACGTTCCCTTTTCATAGCTAATCAAGTATCTGCAATGGAAATAAAATTTCCCCTCCCCATTCCCAACTTTAATCAAAATGTTTTTCTCCTTATGTTTCTGGCAAAAAACGACTGCCTAATTGAGACTTCTGTGTATTCAATTAATGCTTCTGTGTATTTGGCCTGTCAATGTCCTGGGGCTAATGGGACCATGTGCTTTCTCTAACAAAGATGAGAGTACAAACATGAGTAAGACAGCCTATTATGGGCTTTCCAAGGCCTTTTAAAAATAATACATTTTCAGCATGTGAATTACATCAAATGGTGGCAACACGGGTTTCTGGGGTTTAATGCACTTCAGTTCATTCCATTTATAAAGCAAAATTGAAATAAAGTAATTCTATTCCAAAATATGTTTTAATCATGAGTTTTTGAAAGCTCTTTAGGTAAGATGTTTTTGCCTTGCATGATTTAGAAACCATTAAATGAAGCAGGTTTCCACAGTATTTGAATACTGCAAGTTGAACTTTCTTTACATCTAAAAGCTGGCAGAAGAGAATTTTGATATAAACTGAATTATTTTCTTAATGATTAAAAAGTCTATTTAAAAAAAAAAATGCCAGGCACTACCTATAGAATAAAGAGTTCTCAATCCTTGTTGTTTTTCCAAAGTAGTCCGGGTGTTTTAGAGGTAAATTTTGAAGTAAATTTGAAGTAAGTGTCCAAAGTAAGAAAAATCAAATCAAACATTCAGACTTCAATCACTGCAAAAAAGATTTACAAAAATCTTTCAGATCACAAGAAATTGTTAAAACACCAAAACGCAAAAACAGAGGAGAGAGGAGAAAGTGTGAGTTGTGAGGTTAATTCCAGCAGGTCTAGAATTAGCCCTAGTTGTTTTTGCTGAATTTCCGGCATGACACTGACCCCTCGTCAAGACACGAAACATACTGGTTAATGGTGTTGTTTTGTAGCCATGAGTCTTGAGATTCACAGTGGTTTGTCCCAGCTTGTCAGCATTGTGTACTTATAACAGTGACACTGATTATTTGTACCTGGTCTCAGTCTGACACCTGTTTCTCCCTCAAAGGGCTCTACTGTTGAGGCTAAAATATGCCTGTGTGACTGGCAAAAAAATTTTTAAAAACCAACTGAGAGTTCATTTTGGACTGCCTGGTTGTGAGATGTTCTGTACACATGTCAGTGGTTCCTAGTCCAAGTGACAAAGTGTGTCCTATTGTCACAGCTCTTAGAAAGGAGGAAAATAGGATCCTATACCTGACCACTCTAGACCCCTGGCTGTATCCTTTTCCTGTAATAAACTATACATTTGTGAGTAATGCCATTTGAGTCCTCTAAGTCTCCTTTAGCAATGGAACCCTGTTCACTTGCCATAGTTAATGCAGCGTGAAACTCATCCAAGAGAGTGGAAGAGACTATTAATGTGGATAAGACACATTGTTCAAAAATGGTGCTGGAAAAAAAAGTGGTGCTAGGACAAATAATGTAGTAGATGTGTCTGCCCAGGTCACAGTGATTCTTCCCAGAGAACTTCTATCTTCTATCTTCTCCTTTCCAATTCATAAGGATTCCGGAGTGGGTCCACAACAGCCATGTACACATTAAGTGACCCATGTTCTCTAGCCAAAGCTGGTCGGATCAGAGGTGAGCCCCTGACCCAAGCTAGACTAATCAGAGTCTCTTCCAGTCTGAAGAGTTGGCATCTTTAAGGGAGGAGACTTAAAACTCAGGTGTTGAGCTTTGGTATACACAGCCTCCACCAACTGGACCAAGTAGCAGAGAAAGCCCAGCCACAGAGATGAATGAAGCCAAGGCTCACAGGGCAGCAGAGCTGAGGAATGGCAAGAAGCTACTCTTTGCATTCCTGACACCTTTTCCTTCTCTGATTCCAGTCGTTTGGGAGATTAAGCTCCATCCCAGATCTGGGTTCCAGAGAAATACTCCATATTCTTATAATACATTCCCTTTTTTCCCCCATTAAGCTAGCTTGAGTTAGCACCTTTATTAGCACCTACATATCCTTAACTCACCAGCCATGTAGAAACATAGAGCTAGATCCCTCCCTCACTGCCTGCCCGAAAATACATTCCAGATGGAATTAAGATTTCAATTTCAAAATAAAACAATATAGGGAGTAAAATAAAATATAGGAGAATATTTTTATTTATTTATTTGAGACCAGGTTATGAGACTGGCTAATTTTTGTATTTTTGGTAGAGATGGGGTTTCAACACATTGCCTAGGCTGGTCTCAAACTCCTGGCCTCAAGTGAGCCACCCACCTCAGCTTTCCAAAGTGTTGGGATTACAGGTGTGAGCCACTGTGCCACAGCCACATTTTTATGATCATGGAATCTAGAATCAAAAATTAAAAAGATTTAAATATTTGCCTATATAACATTTGAATACTTATAAACAGCCAAAACACATCGTAAACAAAGTCAAGAGGCATAAAATTAGGGAAAGTATTTGTAACAAATATGCAAAGCAAATGACTAGTATTGGTAATACGCAAGGGACAGTTGTAAATTAATAAGATAAAAAAGGCAGGCAAATTGACAAAGGATGAAAACTGAGAAATCATAGAAGACAAGTTACAAATTACCAGCAAACATATTACATGAAAAGATGTTCAACCTGACCCTTATTTCAGAAATAAAAATGAAAACTACAGATTGGCAGATATTTAAAAGATTAATAGCCTTAGTGATGACAAGGTTTTAGAAAAACATATACTCTCTTTTAACCGTTGTTAAAAATGTTTTGGAGTGCGATTTGGCAATATCAATCAAAATTTCAAATGCGCAATAACTTATGATATCAGTAATTCCACTGCTAGGAATTTCTCCTACAGAAAGTCACATAATGTGCATGACATTATATAATAAAGTTATTATAAAATGGTTTATAATAATAAAATTTGGACACACCCAAATGTCTATCACAAGGCATTGCATTTGTTTTAATGTAGCATATCCACAGACAGTAATATACTGCAGCAGTTTAAAAATATTGAGGCAACATTGTGTGTACTGACATGGAAAGCTACTTGGGAGATATTTTAAGAAAAAAGCAAGTTGCAGATCATAGGGATAGCATGATCTTATTTTTGAAGAAGTGAGGGAGATCATGACTTGATAACAGTGGTTACCCATGGGCAACAGGAATGGGGTGGGGGTGGGACACAGAAAGCTGGCAATTTTTAATTTAAAAGTTCCAAGTGGTGTAAAGCTTCTACAACAGACATTTATTAACTTTGTAATGATTTTTAAATAAAATATTTTTAGAAATTTCAGACAAAAATGAAAAGACAGCTGGGCGCAGTGGCTCACGCCTATAATCCCAACACTCTGGGAGGCCAAAGCAGACAGATCGCCTGAGGTCAGGAGTTCGAAACCAGCCTGGCCAAAGTGGTGAAACCCCATTTCTACTAAAAATACAAAAATTAACCGGGCATGGTGGCGCACGCCTGTAATCCCAGCTACTCAGGAGACTGAGGCAGGAGAATCACTTGAACCCAGGAGGCAGAGGTTTCAGTAAGCCAAGATTGCACCATTGCACTCCAGCCTGGGTGGCAAGAGTGAGACTCTGTTTCAACCAAAAAAAATAAAATAAAATTTAATTTAAAAGTAAATAAATAAAAAATAAGACTCAACATCAAACTAGGTCAATTCTCTTTAAATTATAAATAGCTGGGCTCGGTGGGTCATGCCTGTAATCCCAGCACTTTGGAGGCTGAGGCGGGCAGATCACCTGAGGTCAGGAGTTCGAGACCAGCCTGACCAATATGGTGAAACCCCGTCTTTAAAAAAAAAAAAAAAAAGAAAATTAATTTAATTAAATTATAAATCTAACATGATTCCAGTAAATCTGCCTATTCTGAGGACTAGAGAAGCTTGTCTGATGTTCATATAGAAAATAAGAATAACCAGAAAAATGCTGAAAAGGAAGAATAATGGGACAGGAGGAACTTGTCTTATTAAAGTGCATACAATAAATATGGACAGCAAGGATGTTTATTACAGCAGTGTTTACATTAGAGACCAACTGTATTCTACTAAAATACCTACCAATATAGGACTAGTTAAAATATGTATGTCAATGTTGTGCAATACTACACAATTATTAACAATGATGTAGATGTATGATGTGGAAAGATGCTCATGATATATTGCTAAATATAAGTATAATAAAGCAAGTTGCAAAACAACAAATATAATGTAATTCTATTTATGGAAGAAAGGCACATGTATATATAAACACATATATATTACATGCATGTAAATACATGGAAAGTGGACAGAAATTATGCTAACTGAATTGATAACAGTGGTTACCTCCAAAGAGAGGACTGGGATTCAGGGTATGGGTGGTGGGACGGAGAGTAGTAGGGATTTTGTTCTGTATGCTTCTATAATGTTTGAATCTTTTATGATGAGAATGATTCCTGTATCACCTATGTAATTTTTAAAAGACAAAAAGTGTCTGTAATCCCAGCACTGTGGGAGGCCGAGGTGGGTGGATCACTTAAGGTAAGGAGTTCAAGACTAGCCTGGCCAACATGGTGAAACCCTGTCTCTACTAAAAATATAAAAAGTAGCCAGGCATGGTGGTGAACGCCTGTAATTCCAGCTATTCAGGAGGCCGAGGCACAAGAATCACAAGAATCGCTTGAACCCAGGAGGTGGAGGTTGCAGAGAGGCAAGATCGCATCATTGTACTCCATCCTGGGTGACAGAGAGAAACTCTGTCTCAATAAATAAACAAATAACAAAGAGTAAGAGCAGTTACCACAGCCTGTTTTCCCATGAATGTTTGGACAAACTGGACTACAAACAAAAGTTTACATTCAATCACATATTTATTTCTTCATTCATTCAGCAAATATTTCCTGCTGAGTTCTAGGTACTTGGTACTCACTGGTGATTAACAGACAGTGCTCTGATCCAGGGCAGCTCACCCAGCTGGGTGGTTGCTGAAACCAGCTGTCAGAGGAGGTGACTGGAACACAGGTTCAGTTGATGTGGCTCTTTAAAAGCCATATAGAGCAATTGTGTATGGTTAATGGCTACTAGTAAAATAAGAAGTTAATGCCTGTCACAATAATGTCCAAAAGTGAGAGACAACATGACAGAAGCAGAAAATCTAATCAGTTTTGAATCCAATGATGCAAAAAGAGAAAAATCAAGCAACAGTGAAAAAATCCAACTTGTCTCTTGTAAGACTTTTACCTAAAGCCTTTCTTGCTCTCAGAAGCAGCCATGGAATCAACTCTGCCCTCCCCTGTACTTTCTGGTCTGCCAAAGTGAAAACCTGCCCATGGAACTTTGCATTTTCCTTCTTGGACCATGACAGACTCAGGGAGTGGAGGGTGGCGGGGCACTGCCAGGGCAGCTAGTGGGGACCTCAGTGACCATAGATTAATACCTGAATCCTCCCATCCTGGGGAAGACTGGGCTTTACGTGGCCAAAGCCAGAGTGTGAAGCTTCTGCCAGAAACAGCACAGTTTGCCAAGAACCTGAAGGTCAGGTCAAGTCAAAGCGCTCAGGAGAAAGCTGGGTTTGCTCACCAGGATGATCTGGCTAAATCCAAAGAGCCGGAGACGAGGCTCAGACTGAGCAAAGAGCCTGATGCTGCATCTCCTCTCAGCTTGCCTGCTCACATCTCTCTGAGCTGCTGAATTCCCTCCTCGCGTTCCCCTTTCTGTCCTCTGAACTCAAGTCCTGGCATTGGCTTTCCTGTTAGAGCTTTGGCCCTTCTCCACGTAGTATCTGGCTTTCTGCCTCAGGCTGCCTGAGGAAAATCCCCGAGACAACCTAGCCCCTGGGACCCTGCTACCCAGGAGTCGAGCCCATGGCCTGCACTCCCAGCCCATTTATCCTGTTCCCTTCAGTGGCGGAGAGACCGGCACCCTACTCGCGGGCATTAGAATCTCACTATCGGACCCCTGGCAAGGCCCTGTCTGGGCAGCTCTCCCTTTTCAATATTGCTCTCTGGTTGCAAAACTTGGCAGGCATCTTTCTCAGTGTAAATCCCCAAATTGGTATTCCGGATTCACAATCAACCAGTTGTAAATTTAGGTAGGGCAATCCCATCCCTAGACCTGAACACTGCTGGGAGAGCTGACAAAGTTTCTGAATCCTCCAATTTGCAAAACAGACCCTCGGCCCCTGGGAAGCCCTACTCATACAGCCAGCTGATTTCTGTCTTTACCACATAGTCACTGAAACAAGGAGAGTCCAAGAGACGATTCTGGAATATAGAACCCTATCTAGAAAGGCAGGCTTAAGGAGGGCCTCTGGGAAGGGACTGTGGGCAAAGCATAAAGTGTGTGCAGGTGTATGGTGGTAGGGGCCAATGGCAAGAAGGAGGAATAGAAGAACAGAGTAGTTAAGAACGTGGGTGGGAGGGGGCAGGTGCTGAGAATTACTTAATGGGTACAAATACATTATTTGGATCATGGATCCACTAAAAGTCTAGATTTCAGACTGTGCAATACATCCACATAACAAAATTGCATTTGTGTCTTTTTGATTTATACAATTTTTTTTAAAGAAGAATGTGGGCTCTGCCTGTATTTGCATCTCAGCCCAGTTTCCTCATTTGTAAAACAGGATCATATCTGAAGTCCAGTTTCCTCATTTGTAAAACAGGATTATAATATCTAAAGTCCAGTTTTCTCATTTGTAAAATGGGACCATAATAGTATATACCAGTATGTTGTGAGAATTAAATGAGATAGTACCACGAAAGACTTAGCACAATGTCCAGCACATAGGAAGCACTCAGTATATGCCACCTGTTCCTAGAGGAGAGACTGAGGCCAAGGAGGTTCCAACAGGGAAGAAAGGAGAAGTGAGATGAGAAAGACTCAGATAAGCTGCCTAATTCCCACTTTTTCCCGAGGGCCAGCCTTGACTATTTTAGGTGTTCAAACAGAAATGTATTAGCATGATTTGTAAATTTCCCTGTCACTACCAATTTCCTATTCCAGCTCTGTCCTTTTCTATCTGTATGTGACCATGGGTGAATCTCCTAATCGCTCCATGCCTCAGTTTCTCCAAAAGTACAAGTAAGTGGTTATTGTAGAAAGCTGTTAAGATCATTCTTATTCTATCTTAAATTCTTGTCTTTTTATTTGGGAAAGGGTTATGGGTTGAATTTTGTCCTTAAAAGAATATATTGAAGTCTTAAACCCCAGTACCTGTGTTAACGGTGGAGGGTGTCCAGGTTCTTGGCATTTTGAACAAATAATTGGACAAAAACGCACAAACAAAGCAAGGAAAGAAAGAAGCAACAAAAGCAGATATTTATTGAAAATGAAAGTACACACCACAGGGTGGGAGTGGACTGGAGCAGCCACTCAAGGGCCACGAATACAGAATTTTCTTGGATCCAAATACCCGCTAGAGGTTTCCCATTGGCCACTTGGTGTTCACCTTATGTAAATGAACTGGTGGCCCATAATTGGAGGCTAAAGTGAAGTTACAAGGTTGCACTTGTATGCAAATGAAGACTTGGCCTGCAATCAGTCTGATTGGTTGTAGACAGCAACCAATCAGAGGCTGAAGTGAAGTTACAAAGTTACACTCCTATGCAAACGTCTAATTGGTTGCAAAAAACAACCAATCAGAGGTATTTTCAATTTCCCATCTGCCCTACAGAAACGGTGGGGGTTGGCAAAGGGAGTAGTACCTGGTCCTTTTGTTACTAAGGCGTGGAAAGTTAGGGTTTTCCTTTCAATTTAGTTCTAGGAAGTCAATGTGAATCAGCCTCAGGTTCCCTTCCTCCAGACCCTATTCTCCTACCTCACCTGTAAATGTGACCTTATTTGGAAATAATCAAAGATGTAATCAAGTTAAGATAGGTCATTAGAGTGGGCCCTAATCCAATATGGCTGGTAGGAAATGCAGAGGCCGGGCATGGTGGCTCTCGCCTGTAATCCCAGCACTTTGGGAGACCGAGGCAGGTGGATCACCTGAGGTCGGGAGTTCAAGACCAGCCTGACCAACATGGTGAAACCCTGTCTTTAAAAAAAAAAAAAAAGTAGAAAATACAGAGACGTGGGGGAGAAGACGGCCATGTGATGACAGAGGCAACAATTGGAGTGATTCATCTACAAGCCAAGGAACACCCATGATTACTAGAAAACAACACAAGCTAGAAGGAGGCAAGGAAGGATTCTCCCCTCCAGGTGTCAGAGGGGCAGGCCCTGAAGACACCTTGATTTCAGATTTCTAGAGTCCAGAACTGGGAGAAAATAAATTTGTGTTGTTTTAAGCCACCCAGTTTGTACTACTTTGTTACAGTGCTTCCAGGAAACTAGTCTAGGAAATGTCCCCAGAACGTGTCTGTCTTGTGCTATGAAACTGTTTCCAAGAGTCCTACCTGCTTTCATATCTCCATTTCTAATTAAAGAAAGTTTAAACACAGCATTCTAAATTCCTGATTTAGCAATTTCATTAAATTATAAAAATTAATGCATGATATACCAGATATTCGGAAAACATAAATTGCCAGAAGATTGTTATAGCAACATCCATACTAATTAACATGTCTTAAGAAAGGCCATGCATGTTTATCATCTAATTAGAATCATACAATCAAAAGAATAAAGAGTACTTCCTTGGGGGATATAAAATAAACAACTACAGTATTTTCATTAGAGTCGGCAATGTTCCTTTGAACCTATTTGAGTGCTAGAAATTGATGTATAAATTAAATGGTCTTATAGTTTAGACTTGATATTTACAAGAGATTTAGACAATTAGTGCAAGTTGTATTAAAATGTATTGTGTGTTTGGAAAATGCTATGATGCTTACGATGCTAGGTGAAGAAAATGAGCTACAACTCATTTAAAATCTTGAATTAAAGGATGTTTTAGAGACTGATTTCAATTTTCCCCTGACACCTGAAAAATTCTCCAAAGTTCGGAGGGTCTAACAAAAAAATGTACCAATTCCTAGCCTAGATATGGGGATTGCCAAAGTATAACCCACAAGCCAAATCAATCCCATCGCTGGTTTTTTATGCAGCCTACAAGCTAATAATATTTATATAAATGTATATATTAAATGGCTTAAAAAATTGAAAGAAGAAAAATATTCTGTGACTCATGAAATTTACATGAAATTCAAATTTCATTGTTCATAAATAAAGTTTTATGGGAACACATCCTCCCTCACTCATCACATATTGTCAATGGTTGTTTGCATCAGTTTCCTGTTGCTGTATAACAAATTACCACAACTTTAGTGGCTTAAAACACAAATTTATTATCTTACAGTTTCCATTGTTCAGCACTCCAGGCAGGACTGGGCTGTTTGTTCAGGTTCTCACCAGGCTGAAATCAAGGTGTTGGCTGGGGTGGTAGTCTCATCTGAAGCTCAAGGTCCTCCTTCTTTTTTTTTCCTTTTGAGACAGTCTCGCTGTTGTCCCCCAGACTAGAGTGCAATGGTGTAATCTTGGCTCACTGCAACCTCTGCCTCCTAGGTTCAAGTGATTCTCCTGCCTCAGCCTCCCGAGTAGCTGGGATTACAGGTGTCTGCCACCACGCATGGCTAATTTTTGTATTTTTAGTAGAGACGGGGGTTTCACCACATTGGCCAGGCTGGTCTCGAACTCCTGACCTCAGGTGATCCACCTGCCTTGGCCTCCCAAAGTGCTGGGATTACAATTGTGAGCCACTGCGCCAGGCCTCAAGGTCCTCTTTCAAGCTCACATAATTGGGAGAAATCAATTCTTTTCAGTTGTAGAACTGGGACTCCCATTCTTATGCTGACCGCCAGCGCAGGACTACCTTCAACTCCTAGAGGCCGATTACATTCCTTTACCACATGCCCCCTCCATCTTCAAAGTAAGCAACAGAGAGTCTCCCTCACATTAAACCTCTGTAACGTTTTGAATCTCTCTTACTAGGAAGAGCCCTGTCCCTTTTAAATGCTCACCTGATTAGGCGAAGCCTACCATGCATAATCTCCCTATTTTAAGGTCAACTGATTTGGAACATTAAGAATGTCTCCAAAATCCCTTCACAGCAGCACCTAGATTAGTGTTTGATTAAATAACTGAGATTAAATTTGTATGCATCAGGGGCCAGGAATCTCAGGAGCCATCTTAGAATTCTGCCTACCCCACTGTTGCCATGCTATGATGGCAAACTTCAGTAGCTGCAACACAGACCACATGGCCCGCAAAGCTTATTATTTGGCCCAGAGACCATACGGCCCCAAATTACTTACTATTTGGCCCAAACAGAAAACGTTTGCTGACCCCTATCCCAAATTAAGCTGGGTTTAAAACTTGAAAACTGTGTGATCCCTGTTCAACAAATAATCCTAAATCTGGGACAGTGTAAACAGAAGGAAGAGGCCATAAGAGTGAGAAAATGGTAACGTTACCAAACTGTTTCAGTTTCAACTCACACACACATACACACACACACACACACACAAATACAGATTGTACTGAACTGATGGTACTTTTTTTTTTTCCTAATTGGAGATGGAATCTTGCTCTGTCACCCAGGCTGGAGTGCCGTGGCACGATCTCGGCTCACTGCAACCTCCACCTCCTGGGTTCAAGCAATTCTCCTGCCTCAGCCTCCCGAGTAGCTGGGACTACAGGTGCACACCACCACATCTGGCTAATTTTTGTATTTTTAGTAGAGACGGAGTTTCATCATGTTAACCAGGCTGGTCTCGAACTCCTGACCTCAGGCAATCCACCCACCTCAGTCTCCCAAAGTGCTGAGATTACAGGTGTGAGCCACTGCGCCTGGCCAATACTTTTTCAAATGAGTCTTTTCAAGCACACACTAGGGGACTAATAAAATGATAACTTACATCATAATATTATCCACTGTTCATCTTTGTCAAATCTTAACATGTTTGCTTCTTTTTAAGGTAATAAAAACTGGCCAGGCGCTGTGGCTCACGCCTGTAATCTCAACACTCTGGGAGGCCAAGGTGGGTGGATTACATGAGTCCAGGAGTCTGAGACCAGCCTGGCCAACATGGTGAAATTCGGTCTCTACTAAAAATACAAAAAAAGTTAGCTGGGCCGGGCGCGGTGGCGCGTGCCTGTAGTCCCAGCTATTCGGGAGGCTGAGGCTGGAGGATCTCTTGAGTCCAGGAGTTCTGGGCTGTAGTGCGCTATGCCGATCGGGTGTCCGCACTAAGTTCGGCATCAATATGGTG